>DWUN01000737.1:0-20198 GCA_018249975.1 Passova gellias
GAGATTAGCGCGTTCAAACAAACAAACAAACAAACAAACAAACAAACTCTTCAGCTTTATAATATTAGTATAGATTAGTGATTAATTGGTTACAAATACGTAGATATTTTTTGTGCATCGAATAAACAAATAAATTAAGCAGTGTCTATATCAATAAAATGGAAACCTGATTCAAGATTAATTGGCTACGTGTTGCCCTTGATTTGGTACCACATCGTCAAGGTTATCAATATATCGATTTAGGCGGCGTAATTGTGATCAAATCAACGAGGCGTTATATGCAGTGAACAACATGCTTCCTCTATGCCAATTCATTTCTCACGGAAATATAACATATTAATAAGAACATTTGAAATCAATTAACAAATACTCATAGTCGTAAAACTAAAATATTGCTTGCTAAATATCGTATTTGAATTAGTACGAGCAAAATCAGAACGACAATCGGAGCATTTCCGCTTTTCGTACGGGACTCGCTTTGATTTGAACAGATCCGCAATCAATGTTGATTCATTTGCGGCGAGATTACCATTGCGTATTGTGGTCGCTTGTCATCTGTGGTCACTTAGCTGCAGTTTGTTAGCTTCATAACGCCTATTACGGTATCGCAGAGATAGAATCTGTCGACTTAGAATTCTGCCGCGTTCCATTTAATTAATACAAAATGGAGCATTCATATCTTTAAAATATGATTGTCATTTAATTTTGACTAAAGGTCAGGGTTGATAATATATATCACATTCATAGACTGATTTATAGTCTTGCTTACAGAATTATATCACTAGAATTTTTCAACAGTTAGAAAAACGCATCTTGATTGAATAAGACCACAGAAATTAATTTAAATTCCTTACAATTGTTTTGTAAGGAATATTATATAAAATAATTATTATTATTCTAATTATTCAGTTAGTAACACAAAAGTGAAAAGTTATACTAACATGAACCCGTTTCAACATACTCCTCTTAAGTTTTATATGTACAAAACAAGCCGATTATCGGCTACGGTCGGCGGCCGAGTCGGGTGTTCTTAGAAAAACAAAAGAGATTACTCATACCGTAGCTCCAACTCTATCTGTGAATTCCTTGAAGCGCAGCGCCGCTCCCGGCTGCGTAGCGTTAGCAGAAATAGTCACTACCGAGGAAATGTTGCATGTCTTTATTTAATATAGGATATTATAAGTATGTGTGCGAGTCGATAATAGTAAAACGCTTTTACTGGTAAATACTGTCTAAAGCAGGTATTAGTGGCTTGTACTTACCTATAACACGTAAAATTTCCATGATAATACTTTTATGCGAATTTTATTATTTAACGCTTATATACCTAGTAAAGAAGTACATACTCGTAGTACATGTTCATTTACAAATCGTTTGTTTTTTGTACCTATTCCAAATAAATTTTATCAGTTGAAATTCTTTATTGAGAAACTACAAAGAACATTGTAATAATACCAATGTTCGCTTACATTATCATTTGTAAGCGTTTATTAAAGGTCTGTCCGTACCGCCCCTAGTTCGTGAGACGAGAGCGTAAGACGGAGTACAGAGAAAGTTTGAGTGACGTCCCCCCAGCCACCTCCCCTTAGGATTTATGGCGCCATATTGGATTGGGACAAGATGACACGATGCCCGGATAATTTGGGCAACGGTATCACGTGACGGGAACCCAAACTGTGAAACGACACTTTAATTATGATATTGCGGAGTTCATTCCGTTCTAAATACTCGCTTAGAGAACATTGCTTCTGCGTGTACATCGTGTTTATGTTTATGATTTTCTGTAGAAATAGAATAAAGAATTTCTTTCAAGCTTTAGATTAATGATGCTATCTTTTGTTTCAGGACCAACCTTACTAGTAGGACCTTATCTATTAACAATCAGGACGTTAGGAAATTAATATTTTGTGTTGCGCCTTCTTATGTTTTAGTGTCGTTTTAAAATTAATTTGCTCACGCGGGTTTCTAATTTACCGGCCTAGAAAGGGATAATTAAAGTCCTTCCTGACATTTACATTAATGTCGTGATGGAAATCTTGAATAGTAGGTACAACAATGATATACTTAGTTACTTTTCATGTACCTATATTACATGACACATGAAACGGGTAAAATGAATAAACAATTAAAGAGTCCTTCTTTTATGGTCTCCGCGCTGCGTGAGGTCGCGAACAACTTCGCTTTACTTATAACAAAAAAGAACGTTCAAACGAATTAACACTCAATTTACAAACATTAGCTCCTTTTTGCTGTAAATACCCATCACTAATGTAAATGAGTCTATCAATATATTCATAAGGATTTCGCGGAGCTCTGGCATGAAATGTGTAACGAATAAGACATTTATTTTGCAGTTTTTTTACAAAGTACAGACTAATAGAACATTTTAGATTATGCTTGTCAGTATTATTACCAAATTTATATTATCGGACTGGCCAGTAAATACCCCTAAAAGAAAATCTTTTTATAATATTACGTATCTAATTGTTGATTTCAGTACCTAATAAACGAAATTAATTAACTTGAATTTATAAAACGCAATTAACCTCTTACTTGTAATAAAACTGTTTTACTACGGGTCGATTATTAATGTTTATGTGTAATGCAAAACATCAGGTGATGTTTGCAAGGCGTTTCCATAAAAAAATAAATAAGACAAATTTATCGGTCGGGCAATAAATAACACGCACTGCACGCACTCGCGCGCAGTCCAGTCTGACACGCATGCGCCGGTGCAGCGTGCCAATACCGAGTCCATGCGTGTGCATTCAGAATATAGATTACAATTGATAATTGGGTTGATACTAATATTATACATTACGAGTTTTGGTTCGAACAAAGTGATTGTAGTCTTAACAATAATTGTATAAACCAAATTATGTTACTACGTATGAAAAGGAATTTGTGTGAAATTTAAGCGAACGAAGCAAAGCTTACAAAAATTATGAGCTTATATTTGAAAGGTGATTTCATTATAGATACTCTCATTCATCCCCGATATAAGAAAATATCGGTTGCGGGTATTATTAATATAAATAAATATATAAAAGCTGCCGACGTATTAATCCCCATGAAGTAGAGCATCAACGAATTGTTACTCACCAAACGCCTAAGGGTGCGAATTCTGCAAAAACACAAATCTCGTTAAGATGACAATTTATGGGTTGTTTTTGCTAAATGAAAATAGTCGCGGCCCGTGAACTGAGCAGACCTTTTTTGATTTTCTTAATGGAATCTTTTCGCTAGGGATTTGTGTCGAGCGGTGCGTTTAAGCTTTCCGTCTACTTACAATATGCGAAACTTTGAAGAATTATTTGACCCAAATTACTTGTAATAATACATCTATTGTATTTCGTTTATATATATGTTACGAGATACTTTACTATTCCCTTAATAATATATGAAATACCACTTTACGACAGCGAAACAAAACATCGTGAGAAAACCTCACCACTTAGAGTTCTTTATAATGTTTTGTAAGGCGTGTTATGTTTGCCAATCCCCTGCTGTCCGGTGTGCCTGTCTCACCCTACACATTCTAAGACGAGACTCGTATTGACATGATGATAATGACTTTTATTTACAGTCTATAAATATTTTAGATAGCCTAAAACGTAAAGTTGATCGTTTTTCAATGGTTGAAATTCTTACCAAATAATTTTCAAAACCTTGTTTTTTACAGTTATTATACGTATATAAAAAAAGCATTTAAAAGCTTTTGTCAAACAAAACAAACGAAAAAAAAAGTGTCAAGAGATAACAAATGGATACTTTTATAATTAGCTGCCATTTCATTTCTCTCAGAAATAAAAGCATCACAACGTTGATACAACTTTCTTTGTAATAAGCAGGAAATATTTCGCGATTTATGACAAAGCGAAATTTTTGTTACGGTCTCTCCCGGTTCATTGTTTTTTTTAATATTATTTTGTCACAATTCCTAGCTGGCTTTCAGTTGAAAAAAGGCGCTGTGGAAACTCGCTTTCGCTTTAGCGGAAATGGAAAAACGGGAGAGAAATAAAGGAACAAAACGGTCGCATATGTGTTCCGAAAAACTTTAGCGTTATGAGAGCTGGCGCTGGTCGGCCGGACTTGTGGCGCCGAGTTACTTACTTACTGCTTGTAGGAATATCTTTTTTCTCAACTCGTGCTTAGTTATATATATAAATTGTCTAAGTTATTTATAACCTTAAAATTATTTCAAATCCGATCTCTAAACCAAAATAATAACTACCTAAATTATAATCACTGATATTTACTATGCAGATAGGTACAATTAGACTTATGTTATAACATTATTCATATCCTGAAACAAAATTTCCCCAGATTTTAATAAGAATATTTTAAATATCTAATTTACCTCTTCATATATTTAAATTGGTCGTCATATAAAAATGTAATCGTATATAATATGTCTAATATAGAATTTCAAACTGTAGACTCGTAAAAACGGAATGTTAACAACGTCAGCATTTCTTATTAATTCAAATCGGTCGTTAATATATTTATGTGACAAGATGATTAGCATTATTATGTGACAAATCGGTTGTGCAATTTTGTGGACATAAATACATTACACGATTTTGCTTTTAATTTATTGCGTTAGAGATTTATTTTCGGTTAACAGTTCCTATAATCAAACCAACTTTTTATTGTATATACTATGTATAGGCATTTTTTTACTTCGTTGCTCTCAACATACATACATAGTTAATATGAATTAGATTAATATGAATATTAGGTCAAAACATATTAGGTTAATATGAATGTTAGATACAACAAATACCTTCACGTCCTGGTACACATTTTAGAAAAGTAGGCATAAGCACATAAGTTCTAGCTGCTAATTATATATTCAAAGTACCAACAACTCAACACAAACTTACAAATTACACACGTACTTATAGAGAATTTTGTAAAACATGTCAAATGAATTGAAGTATTTTAAAATAATATCTATAAAAAAGGAGTAAATACTATAGTACTTAGTATAAAACGTTTTAATGATTTTTGATTTTGCTTTTACGACATGACTGATGATTAGCGTCACTAGAACCAGTAGTAGTAAGTTCGTGTTGACGTAGTGAGAGTGCGCGCCAACCCTGGCAAGTACGCGACTACAAACCACCCTTTCTAACCGCTTTCTTGTCACGCTTCCCTTTTCGAAGCCCCTCTGCACTAGAAAAGTGTTGAGAATTAATAATAATAACAAGAATTTTCAATATTAAAATACACTTTAAATGAAAATGATAAACTTATCAGTGTACTATCCTAGGAGTTGTTATTAGAATAAATTAAAAATTAATCTTGAAATATGCATAAAAGATCGACTAGTTTTAGTAAATTATGTATGTAACTGAAGAAACGAATAATTTGGACACCATTGCTATTGGAGTATATTCTGTTGTAGTTTTGTAATAATAAGATTAATACATTTCAAAAATTAATACAGCTCCATAGATTCCTTGTTTAGTCACGTTGTTCTATTTTCTTTATTCCACTTTATTTTGTACCGTCGTCTCCCGCTTCCGTACCGCGGACACTTTTGGTTAGTTTGTTCTGTTTTCCGCGTAATAAATAATAAAACTCACTAACACACGCTTTAGGATTGTCTTGTATTTAGTTCTTGTAAACAAACTAGGTGTTTTGTATGTTTATAACGTATATTTTCCGTGTTTCAAAAAACTTTATGTTATCGTTATGACTAAGCTTATTGTGAAGTATACGAATAAGTAGATACTGATTTGAGACCATCAAAATGTACTTTTTTTTCATACCCATTTATTGGTATTCTGTTGGACACGGATATTATATTACTAAAATTATGTACAAGCTAACCGTTAAAATACTTCACATATGATGATAATGTGTAATTTTTTACAACACTTATAGTGCTATAAAATTAAAAATGCCTTAGATACTATTATTAAAAATATACAGCACAATAATTGCGCGTGGTCATGTTTGAATTTTATTTTAAACTTTTTATCGTAAATTAAAAATAGCTAAACGACCGTGAAACCGATAACCGCAGTCTTTGTATGAATACAATGCACGTTTGTGCGTATATTTCGTGAACCCATAAACAGATTCGATATTTATGCATAATCAAGCATGTATTAAAAGCAGATATCTATTGATGTGTATTAAATGATTGAATATCAGTAGGGTTGCCAATTTTTCATCTCTCGTCAGATTTAAAATTGTGATAATTGTACCTTACAAAATCAATTTTAAACGAGAAATTCGTTCAGAAAGGCTATAATGGCATGTAGGTTACAATAGAAAACGAACATAATACCATTGATTGGCGATATGATATAAGACTATGTCGCATTATTTAGAGTTTTTTAAGCTTCACAACCCTATATGGCGTGTCAGAAATAGTTATTGTAATTTATCATTTTAAATAAGGGCGGTTGTCAATGGCTGTTGCGATTTTTCACCGATCAACATTGGGTTTGGCACGCGTGTACTTTTATGTGATTCTGATAAATAGGCTCCATTTACCGAGGCTAGAGCATTGATATCAATAGGACTACTTGATTTACGAGTTTTGCGTGTAATTCGTATTTCCGTAACAACATCCTTTAGAACTTTCGTTACAGCTCTGTAGTTCGATGAGCCGTTAATGATATACAGTTCGTAAAAAGTTCTTCGTGCTCGAAAAGATAAAATTTTCATTAAAAAGTTCAATTAAACGACTTTAAAGAGTTTACGTTTGCTCTGGGTCGCAACTTTCTTTTGATCAAATTTTAAAGGTCATTCTTTAATTGTGTTTACAACGTAGTCGTAGAAAGCAAGTGGCGGATACATTTAATTTTCTTGATTAATGTCACTAACTCACAAATATTTATTACAGTCCGAAAAATTATTAATATAAACTGTTAAATTATAATTTACACACCTTTAAATATTCCAATTATGTTGGATATATTTTTAACACAACGTTCCAACATTTTCTTTGTTTGCCCCGGGACACAGAATCGTATCACTTTTATTGAATTTTATTGGTAAAACAAGCGAGCTTTGATTTATGCGCTGGCACCAAACGCCGATAGCATGTCGTCGTGTTTACGCCCTTAGAAATATACTATCGATAACCTTAATTGATGTAAAATATACTTAGATAAATTACATGTACAAGTATAATAGTAACTCTTTGTGTAGTTATGATTGTCTATTTCAATTGAAGCATTGCTTTTTTTTAAACGTATATTTAACTCCGCACATAGATATTTCGTAGTGAAACCACAACTTACCACTTAACAGAGGTATTTTAAAACGATCCTTCACTAAAACACCTGAAGAATCACTTTAATTAAATTTTATTGGCAAAACAAATGGGTTTGATTTATGCGCTAGAAACGTGGCTGATACCGTGTCACTGGTTTCGCTCCTCCCTCTCGATTGTGCTAGAATATTCCACTCGTCGGTTTCACTGGAACACTGTACAACTTATATATATATAGATATTATGTCCCTCATTGTTTATTACGGTGTATTTATATAAATGCTATATGTATTTTATTGGCTCGAATGATGCAAAAAGAATCACTTTTATCGAATTATGTTTGTAAAACAAGCCGGTTTTGATTTATGTGCTGCAAAAACCGATAGCGTGTCGCCACGTTCGCGACCCGTTCTACCTCTACACTGTACTAGAATGTTCTGTTTTTTAACTTAGCAAATTGCGACAACGATTTTTAATATTTATTTTGATGGAATCTAATTATATTACGTCTTACCTTTATTAAATCTTATATTTTAATGCGGCCACCCAGTAACTTATCATAGCATTGCGAACAGTGCGGTTTAGCAGCGAATATCTGCAGTGATGTTTCTGCATCTGAGAGAAAACGTACTACTAATAATATTATAGGTTTAGTAAAATGAAAAGAAGAAAGTCTAATTTATTTACAAAACAAAGATTAAACCACCTTTTGCTAGACTCTTGCAGGTGTCTCGATTAGAATCTAAACAAATGCAATACGAGTACGCATTTGAAACGAACTCATTAAGAAATGTGCTCTTGCCCGTAATTCTAATAAATCGAAGACAAGTATCCTGGCTATTTATAGAAATTCCTTAAAAATATGAGACAACGTTTGAGTTTATTTCTAAATTAATTTATTTATAGACCAAACCGATGTGTTTACGAAGCGTGGTGTTATGTACTCGTAGAAGGCAAATCAATTGTTCTTTACTATCCAATATAACAAGGCAGGTGATCACGGACTGTATACCGACTACCGCCACAGTGACGCTAATCTTAACAACCAACATTTGTCAACCCTTCATTTATCATGTTGGACGGCAATAATTCCCGTATTTACTTACCAATTTGTATTTTTTAACTATTTGTCATCGTTAACGAACCAGGAATAACTCTTCATCAACATCGCATTGTCTTCACATAGCAATAAATTATGCCTATCACTTTTTTCTAGACTCAGACGTTGAGTAATTGAAATTCTCTTTTTTTCACCGCCACTGCCACGCCTCATGAAGCTTTCTTAAGTTAGGCCTGAATTTGACTTAGTGCTCTTGATAACCCAACGAACAAAGTCTCCGTCGTTTAGCAACACAATAATCATTATTTACAAACAATCAACTCGCAATCACAACAGCAATTTATTAATAATGAAACAGAATTTAAAAGCTCGTAACATCTTGTCGTAACGCCTACGATATCATTAATAAAGAATGACGATCGTTTAATACCTGTGCCGTTGGCGCAACTCTATTGTCTTATAACATTGTTGTAACAAAAATATGGCGGGTGAAAGCTACTAGATCAGAAGGATTAAGGTCACGTATGTTGGATAATATTAAGTGGACTCAGATATGCCGTTTTCGTGACTTAGATATAAAACTGATACCGACGTGGTATTGCAAAATGCAACACACGATTTGTGTATTATGAAATGAAATATCTATCAGACCACTTGCAGAGAATTCACCGTTTCTTAATTGCAATTTAGATGATGTATTGCAATAAAAGTAGATTTAGAATTTGTACCAATCGATTATTTGGTAATCGCGCAATAGTGTATTGAGCGTTTTACGAAACTATTGATAAAAGTGTCCGTTTTCGGGTAATATGACATATTTCTCGTCAATAAACATTCTGCGACCGCTTCGCTGTTGTCGTACGTCTTTAATGTCATATTAATTGACGCTAGAATGAAATAAACGCTGAATGTTATACCGGCGCGGCCACAAATCCCCGTTCGGCTTCAATTTCTAACGGACCGCACCGGGAACTGTTTAAATCATGCGCCCGCGCCCAAAATAAACTGTGCGCGATCACTTCTTCGCCGCGTCGTAAATTCACTGCTAATTTACAGCCCCTCAATGTTATAAATAAATAAATAAATATTCGTCGCCACGGTACATCCTCGGCTGACAAAATATGCCACCACTTGTATAGTTCTGTCATAACAGATCCTGCGTTATGGGACCGCATAATAGATAGCTACACCACGAAATGCTTGACGCTCCTCGCACTTACCGTTAGAATGTTGTGGTAATGATTTTACCTATTGTTGTCAAACTCACACACGTACAATTTATCATCGGGAAGAAAGCCTTTGGAATGCACAAGATTTATTATGACGTGTAGCGGTATTTAATTCGTAGACAATTTTGCCTTTTACAATTTTCTATTCGCTTTTACTGGTCATTAGATATACATTTAAAGGCAGGTGGACAATGATTCAACGGCCTTTGATTAGTTGTAATACATTCGAGGCGGTGGCACGTAGGCCGATCGTCATGTTTTATTTAGTAAAAGCAACACACAACTTTATCTAAACGTGTTGTTAAACCTATTTCGTTTTGGTGCAATGAATCTTGCGCCGCTACATACTTGCAGAGTGCAGGCAATGTTAGTTTGATACCGAGAAGCTACAAATTATTCCGCCACTTTCGATGGTGGAAAAGTTATCGAGTGCCAACTGACTGAAGTAAAGAAGCAGCCGCGCTCGCTTCGTGCCAGCAAACATTGGTAGGATTGTGGCAGCTATTGTAATACAAATTCCCAGCCGCTGCTACCATCTGTCTTACTGCCGAAATTCGAAAAACAATAATAGAAAGAGAGCTTCGCGACGATTAAAATGTAATGCTATCGATGCGTAGTGATGTTCTTAGAATCGATGACTCCTGTCAGCATGAAATGAAATCTGAGTAGACCTTTAAGCTTTAAATTAGTGATAGTTAATTTCTGATAATCCAGTTTACAAAAGTCAAAGCATTAAAACCGAAATTTATACCGCTTGTACAAATGAACGTGATATTTTATTTACCTTTAGTTTTGTTTACTATCATCGCTATTATGGAAATTGTCAATGTGTTGATATAAATATGATGATAATATCGTAGGTATATCGATAAGTGACAATGAAGCCAACTCTATTGATATTTTGTGATATATGTCGTTGCCAGAAGGCGGGGTTTGCGTGGTGCCAAGTATGGCGGGCGCGTTAATGTAGCGTCGATGCCTCGTCACATGTTTTTATTGTGGTTTGCGCGAACGTCGTCTAGCTATTAGGTGATGTATGCCGTGGACGCCACACACGGTGCACCATGATGTTGATAGAATAATAAAACCCTATTGACTACACATCCAACATTTAAAGTGTGAGTCGAAATTACGCAAATAGCGTCCCGCATCCATAACTAATGTAAATCTTCCAACATCTCACTGTATTAATTTGATTTCGTTTATGATCTTCCAATTTATTTTTATTATCTATAATTAAACGTCTGAAGTCGTTGATACGAGATTTATAATTTGTCAAATCCAACGGTCCGCTTGAAAATATTATAATAATAATTATATTTTTATTTGTTCGGGGACACCGAACGCTCTACTAATTTGTTCGCATTGGTGCATATAAGTTATATAGGTATTGTACAAATTATTTTGTTAACTCTCTTAAGTCATAAAGTTAAATCTTACTTTAATATAAGACAAAAATCTTAACTTAATACCGTAACATACCTGACTACGGATTGGTTGCCTTTCCAATTTTATTGCCCATTGGCGTGGCGGTCATACTAATTTTTAAATACACGTCACGCTTAATCGACTAGATTTCCTTGAGGTATTTGCCAACTCATTCGTTTTACGATTTTGTACAAGATTAGGGTTCTAAGTCTAAAACTCCTGTAAAGTTATTTTGAAATCATAATGATATTTCATACATACAGATATCGTGGCGGGATGAAAAATAATTGCCTTATTTGTAAGAACAACACCAAGCGAGAGAATCCGTCTCAAATCAGATGCCGAATCGAGATCGGGTACATCCGTACAAGTACACATAACGTGATGTACATATGTGTACGTGAGAAGGGCTCGTCATGTTTTATTTATTCGCGGCTGAGTCGTAATAGAGTCGTGAGAGCGGTCGGCGCGTTTTTTGCCGACCGTAGCCCCGAGTATTGAGACGTCTCTGGATGCTGATGTCTTGTTGCCTGTCGGTACTATACGCTCGACATGACAGAGACACTTATTTCTTGACTTTTTCCCCAACGGAAGAACTCGTTTACATAGACTGTACATTAATCAATATTTTAGTTTACAACAAATGTATAGTTGAAAACCGACATGAGAATTTTTATTAGTAATACATTTGCAAGTGACGCTTGTTTGGATGTAAAAAACAAAAGCAAAAGTGTTCTGTCGATGAGCATTTTTCATGAAAAGACCTTTGGATCCAGACAGCTGCACGAGGATATTAAAAATCCATTCATCACTCTAACAGCAAAAAATAAGAATTCAGATTCACACCCGAACACGGAGACTGCGAAATCTGGAGAGACGAGGAGGTATTTCTATTCGGCACCCCCCGCCCGTTCCGTCAGGGTGGGGAACGCCTCCCTTTTGACAGGAAATGATTGTCTAATATTAGCTTTGTTATAAGGTTACTCTACGGGGATTTGAGCGTATCTTTTTGGACGTTCAACTTAGCTCCGTATCGATTTAGGTATTTATGCTTAATAGCAATTGAAAATAGTCGCCTGTCTCTCTAAATGATTTAAAGAATGTTTTATTAAAAAACCCATTAAAACTTCTAATTACCTACTAGTTGATATTAGGTAGCTCACCGATATGTTCGACGAACGATTAATTTGTGAAGATGGACAAAGTGCCGGTATCTTTATGTGAATTTATCGTTGCCACGGGCTTATTCGTAACAAAAATTGTGATCACTAAATTACAACAAGAATTTCGGGTCAACGTCCGCGTCTAGCTTGCGTCTCGAAAGATTTTTTTGAACACCCCCGATTATCACAACAAAAAGTCGCCGCATGTTTTCTCCGAAATAACCTCTTGAGTTTTATTTTGAATAAAATTTATTGGTGCGACATCTATTTCGGCTGAGCTTTCGTCAACGCCGGTAACCGTTACGAGCTGAATAGAGAACTATGAATAGTAGCGTCCGACTCACGCCGTGTGGGTTACCTCGCACGCTGACAGATTTGTGAATTACACACGAATTCAACAACAACTCCGGAAGATATTTTCTCTCTTATTCAAGCATAAATTTAGTTTATTTTTGTTAAACAACTAGTGAACGACGAAAAAAATTTGGCTCCTCGAGTTGTATTGTTTACGGAGCTATAAAGTTTTTTTTTTTGTAATGTGACTACATAATGTTTATAATAATTTAATCAACTAAATACAAATACAACGTTAAAGTTTATTTTACTGAAAGCATAGTAGTCATAACACCCGTTCGTACGAACATTTTAAAACAGGCCACCGAATTAAATTGTGATTGGTACAATGCTTGGCCGCAAAACATTTTTGTCGAAACAGCAATAATGCGAAACTCGCATATTGCGCGATTCGCGTATAGATAACAGAAATAATGGGGTTCAAAAATGAAATTAATTCCAGGTTGATGATTTCAAATTGAAAAGTCACATCGGCTCGCGCCATAATTCATGTTCCTGAAACGTGGCCGGGCGGCTGCGTCCGACGCGCGGCGTCCAGGGCTGTGCCTTTCATACTGTTTTCACCAGCACATTTTGTAGTGTAATAATTTATTATTTGCTTTATATTTTACCATTCTCGAATTTAAAATCAGATTAGTATTTCTTGTGATTAAAAATACGGGCGAAACATGAGATATAATATTAAAACTATCCACTGAAAGCCTCGATAAATTTTATTATCAAGAAATCAGTATAAAAATTTTGAAATTACTGTTGATATTACTAAATTAAAATTCTGAATCAGAACTTTTTCTTTTTCAAGACTAATTAGTCCCAATTATAGGTTTAATCGTCTTTTTCTACTCCAAACCCATAGGCGCGACAAACCGAAATAAATTTTTTGAAAAAATACCGTCAAATCATTTTCGTTCGGAAAATTCTGAACATTTCAAAGACTCGTAAGTTCATATTGATATCCGCATGGTTTTTAATTAAACCTACGGAAGGAACATATTTCGTGAAACAAACACTATAAATGTTATCGAAGCTTTTAAAAAACTTACATTAAGTCTGTGAATCGTGTAAAGTAGCTGTTGTTATACGAGAATATTGGTATAGCAATGAAAAACACTTGTGTAACTTAATAGAGTGGATAGTTTTGAAAACTGCTCATCTGATCAGGCAAAACAGGCAAAAAGGCATAACCAATGAAGGCGTAAAGAGTACGTATAAGTAATTATGAATTTAAAAATCTGACGTTTCTCTAAAATGTATTTTTCTCACATAATTTGAATAAATGTAAACGCAATCCTGAGCTATTATGACAATAATCCTAACTAATCCCACTGTTTCTTTACGCGTTGTTGCACCCGCCTATTTCTATTCACATAAATCATTATTATTATTTTCACGTACATTTTGCCACGAGCATTTTGTATAAATATTTGCATACTTCATTCATTTAGGGAACAACCCTAGAGTGGCTTCATTGTCACAGACCTTTGTCGGAGGTCTTTTCCGCTTCACCACACGCGGTATCTACGAAAACGTATCTACTTCCATTTATGCACATAATATAAGTAGATATAGGTACATACTGGTATTTACATAAATGTGACTATTTGTGAGTAGTGGAGTTGTTAGTCGCGATTTATAGTATTAATATAAATAACGCGTATATCGTATTGTTTTTATATTAAGATAATTTGTATTTTCGACAAAGAAACTTGGCAACCTACCGTTGTAATTGATCTACACTAACAAATGAACAATTTTGCTTTATTTATTTATTTGTTTATTAACACTATTTGTGACAACTAAAGCTAATAGCGTGTACAAAGAGTGGACTTAATGCCTTGTGGCCTTAACAATACAAACGATTTTCGCAGACACGCGCAGAATAAAGTTCAGAACGTCGCATTACATGCGATAGTGGATCTGTTTTAATATTAAAACATTGGTAGCAAATTAGCCGAACAAAATATACTAGTAAAACGGGTATCTTGAGGGCTTAGCTAATTCGTCGAGATAAATAGCAATGCAGAACACCTTTAATGCCAGTTATAAACAGAAACTTGAATAGACAGTGAACGATTCATAAAATTTTAATTTATTTCACTTATAAATCATCTCGGAATTATATTAATTAAACAAAATAATTACTTAATTTACCGCCAATATTATGAAGGTATGAATCAAAACTTAGCATGAAGCAGAAAAAATGAATTGAAATTATCTTAATTGCTTACTAATTACGAGCATATAATTTATAAATAAAACCTAATTAAATGCATTGAATACAAAAAAACAGATAATCATATTCATTGTAGCAAAAAAGTAATTAACCAAATTATAATATAATAATGCGCTCAAGCGTAACAGTTTGTATAAACTCCTTAAGACAATTCTACACCGTGCAAGCTGTTGCAAATCAAAAAATTCAATTGTTTCAGGTTTCCAACAGTCGAAAAACATTCTACTACTATGAGCAAATTATGCGGTCGCATAAAATTATTTCAGTGCGATGATTGATTATAAAACTAGTTTTAGAAAAAAAAGCTTTATACGAAACATTATTTACTCAACAAACAGCTAAGTTATATAAAATAGGGAACAAAAATATATATAAAGTCCGAGGCGTCGTGCGTCTCGATTGGCAAATGTTAACGCGAAAAGCGGTTTGGTCAAAATCAGAGCCGTGTATAGCAGTCGTGAAAACTTAGATATGTAAATATCAGTGTGGCATGTCTCATGTTTAATTCACCGGCATATCATGAACATTTGTCGGTTACACTATTTCAAAACGCCGCACTTCTGGTTTGCTTACTGCATCGGGTTTGTGGCTGGATGGAAGCTACTCCTTGTATTTAGCTTGTATAAAATGATCCAGAATAGAAGTATCGGTACACTACCGCTTGTTTTGAGCGTTATAAATCAACATATTACAACCTTGGATATATGTGTGAATTGCCAAATTAAATATCTCAATTACAATTACATATAAGATTGGGAAATAACAATACGTATGTATGTATATTAAAAATTGATTGATATCTCCACTTCTTATTAAAATGTCTCACTTTGTATGTTTTTAAAAACGCTATCAAATTGAATTAAGGCTTCTGATTTTAATAAGCTTAATGACTTTGAAATGTATCGTTCGCGTTACATGTTAATCCAACTAATTATTGTTCCTACGAGTTAATTACAAAAAGACTCGTAAATCATTTCATCCAAACACCAAGGCATGTAATACGGCCAGCTTACTGAGGAAATACAATAGAAATATTTGCGTCCTTATCTAATCGCGTATTCAACCAAAAAGTTGGAAAGAGAAGCCATCCTTGACGGGGACTAACGAAAATTCAGCCCATAATTTGCCTGAACGAAAATTTGATAATAAATCATAATAGTTTTAGACAGACTAAGGGTAAAAAATAAACCAATTTGGAAAGTGAATTGTAAGGCACGGCGAGGTTAGTCTGTTATTAGAGCAATTATGTAATTATGTTTGCCGTATCTAATCCGAAAACTAAATTGGAGTCGGCCGCTGCCGGCGAATGCCCGATAGGTTCAATCATTTCTACTTGTGGGTCGCACGAAATTCGTTGCGGAAGCAATAAGGAACACGAAAATTCCTACTAAATTGTACAATAATATAGGTATATGTAGTTCTATGTGAAAGAAAACTTCAGCGGACGCACAAAATTGGGGTACGGTTTTAAAGTTTTTTGTAGTTCCTGTTTCGCTACGGACTGTAGTTTAGACAAATTAAAAAGGGTGCTCTATCAGTCTACATATATCAAAGTTCACATTTCATAAAAAAAACCCCACTCTGCCCTTTAATATCCCTCACTTAACTCATATTTCATTCAATATGACCGTAATTGAAGTGATGTATCCGTCCTCGTTAGAATAAAATGCTTAAAGCAACAGCGAAAAAGTTCACAATAGTTTGCAGATCGCCGGACAGATAAGGACATCCCATGAACGATTGCCTCTTTCACAATTTGTATCTTTAGCATACTTTGCCCGTGAAACAGGTTTTTCTCGTGTAAGTTATGAACACGTTTTGTGTTTTCATTTCAAAGCGCGTTGTCCCTTTGTATTATCAAAATATCAAATATGAATACCAAATAAGGGTGGGGACAAAAGAAAAACTGGCAACGCTTTAATTTATGCGTAAACGAGTACATGAAATCGTAATAATAGGAGCGTGTTTGGTAAATATATTAATGTAATAACTCTCGCACGGTGGTTCCGAAGTGTCGGGATTATTTTTCTAAAATTTCACGGTGGATACGTCATCCTGCAGTCGTAGAAAATTGTAACGTCTTCATTATAGCAGCCGACAGCCATGTGAAATGCGTAACGTAATTCTTTTCAATGTAGATTTTTATTACTTATTTTAATGAAGTTGTCTGTTTGACCTGAAAGAAAATACAATGACAATTAAAATGTCTGCTATAACAATTGATTTCACATGTGGTTAGATGTGGTACATTATGTACGTTAGCAAACGTGTGTGTGTAAAATCTATATACATATGAATCTATATTTATATTGCACATCGTACGCGCACTCGCGTTAACAAATAATATCAGAACCTAAATAAAGATTACTAAGAAATTCCAGTTTCCATCATCGAACATTCCGAGAGAATCGTTCACCTCTTTGTTTACAAATTTTTATCTATGGAGTGACGCGCGACGATAGCGTTGCAATAAATTAATTTTTATTAATTCTTCAACGTTTTGTTTATAGAGCGGACAGCGCAATGACCCCTCTTCCTCGACCAAGATCTGTTTAATTAATGTTTTGTATTGTTAATTTGTTTTATCTAGTTTCGCATACATATTATTTTTAATGCTTTACTGTTATTACAGTTTCTGACCGATTAATTAAACATGGCATGGTTGTTCGTTTTCATACATTCGTTACACTGTTGTGAACATGGTTTATTAATATATTGCACCGAGAGAACTGTATCATATAATTTAGATTAATTATTCCTAGACGCTGCCATACACGTAAACAATGTAATTAATTTTTATTTGGTTATTTACATTGAGCTTTGTTTTCAATATAATAATCATAAATTTGTATAAATTTATAGACATGAAATACATCTGGTATGAAGTGGTCGTTGTTGCCCATCAATATTGTTGTCTAGTCACATACAAGTCTGAAGTTTGAATTAGTCAAAGCGCGGTATTATTTCTGAGATATGAGTTCATTTCTTGTCTTATATGCCTGTTTCCAGTCAAATCGAAACTTAACCTCTAGTAGATACAGCGTGACCGTCATTATATTTATATCTATATACCACTCTATATAGTATAATAGAAATGTCGTAACCAATAAATAGTTTTTGAGATGATTCACGATAGATAAATCTGTGAATTAAAAAAATGTGTTCTAAATTAAAACATTTCGTTGAACTTGACCAGCTAAAGTAGGTATTCATATTGCACTGACCTATTTATCAGCGCTGGAATACTACTTACGACCCTGTCTGCGTAAGAACCAGATACCAGTGTCGCAGGTCAAGAGATATGGGAAGCAAACGACTTTTTCAAAATACTTTTTCCTGCAAATAAAATGAAAAGATGAATATTGATTTGTATTTTGTTTATTTCTTAAATAATAATTAATAACTCCACTATAAATTTGTCGGCTATTTGTGAGAATTTTTTCTTCTGCTAGTAAAATATCCTATACTCACATTAGTCTGCGACCAATGCCTTGAGAATTATCGTAGTACCTAAACATACAGATAAAACATTTTAATATAATTTACATAATGCACATTGCATATAACAAAATTATGTATTATTCCCTAACATTATTTTCTTTTGTTGCAGGTAAGAAGAATCAAGAGTCAAAGAAATTACACAAATAAATACAAATTTGCGATATTTATGCGCAGATTGTTAACTTTCCACCACACGATTACCACCCTAAAGTTTATAAGCATAAAGTTGTTATTCAACTTCCCGTGATCCTATCGAGACACGAGTAAAACGCATAATTAAGCGACAGCTGAAAATCAACCTGCAACTATTAAAAGAACCTTTATCTTAAATTGCAGATAAACGTTTCTGTAAATGTGACGCAATTAGGATATTTTATTAACACAATTTTTCAGTAATCTTTGTTCTCACGTGGATCATAATTCTTGTGTCTTACAAACTTACGTTTATAATTGATGAGCTCAACTGTGCGCTTGTACTCTCACAGCGAAATATTGACAACCAACAAGTGTCTCGTATTTTAGACTCGACGTTAGAAAGGCAGTGATGTGATTCCGATCGCAGAAACAGCGACGCATCTTTTCATAGCGTTTCCCGCCCATCCGTAGCGCAACGCTACGTGCATTCACACGCATTCGGATAATCTCTCATGTGATCGGCCACATAGCGCGTGTACGTTCTCTATAATCAGCCATTTTGTAAAACCGATACAGTTCACATTCCCTTCTGCAGTTAGGCATCATTTCGTCTGGCCGCGTTAAAAGCACGCTGCATGTTCGCACTCCCACCCGCCGCAACACAAGCGCACCCACGTATGAATCATGGAGCTTCGTGTGTGCGCGTGGCCGTACGTTCGCGCTCCGCTGGAGACTGTCAGTGTGGTAGTGTCTATCGGTGCATGCGGCCGTGTGTGCGTGAGCCCACTCATGGCAGCGGACTATGACGGCTCGTAGATTTGACAGCTAGCTCAATGCGGGTTCAGACGTTCATTATACGCCGACCGATGTAATTTTCGTGAAATACCCGTTGGTTTATTTACGTGCGATAAGACAGTGCAGTGGAGTGCGACGTGCGCGAATTTTGTTTTGTAGTGACGTCCAAAAAGTTTTCGCGCGTTCTTGAACTTGACTTCCGACGTATAAGAATTGGTCCAATTTACCAATTGATTTGTGACATGTTCTATTCAATGTTTCCCTATCATGTTCGCAATTGGATCCGCTCCGTTGAAAATCTGTCTAAGGGTTTGCGATATGAATAAAATATCAATCGTGGTTTGGCGGTCCCAACTAGACGACATGATCGGGTCATTAACGAGTAGAAAAAATAAATTGGATTCTCAATTATGAACTTGCAAAAAACAAATCGATCAATTATGGCAAGAAAGAGATGATATACATGCAAATATTTGCGTAAATAAATTTTGTAATGTGTATAGACGATAAAATTATATATTTTTGTCTTATAATTAAAGAAGTTTAGTGCTAATTGAGACTGATTAAAACGAAGTTTTAGTGACTTGACTGATTATTTATTATTGACATGCATATACTACGGATTTTAATGGAACATTTACATTTAGCGTGAACTGGATTTTTGTTGGTAAGTTTTAAATGTAATTTGTATTATAAAACTGCATGAAATTGATTTATCAACCTGCTAAATACTAAATATGCTAAATACTATCAACCTACTAAATACGGAAGGTATTAGTAAAATTGTTGAGTATTTCTATAATTTCTGTAATGTACCAACCTTAATATTATCCTTGTCCGAATGAAAGAAACGTAATTAATAAGCACATAACAGCTGGTGATGTTTTAAAAACATACTAGTGGCTTACATCAAGTTACATATCAACGGTGTAAGCCGTTCAAAATAAAGATAATTTATTTGCAAACATTGCTATCAAACCACCAATTTCACGTACATGCAGAAACAAGCGTATTAATTAGGTTTCGCGTAAAGTGTAAATAAGGTTCGATTGTACATTAAACGAAA
>DWUN01000738.1:0-20195 GCA_018249975.1 Passova gellias
GGAGGTAAACTTTTCAAGGCTATTATTCAATCGGAAGTCCTTGGTGAGTTTTATGCCCATATTTGGTAATGAATCATGAACAGCTTCTTCATGGCAACACTGTGTTTTATCCAACACATAATAATTGTTTTGTTGTAATGCAAAACAGTTATATTATACTATTATATTATACATATTAAACTATAGAATGAAAATCTCATATAGACATTATTAATTTGCTTATTAATACAAACTATAAAATAGGCCCATTTCAAGTTTTTGGGAAGCGTGCGAATTTCGGATCAAAATATCTATTTTAACTTAATATTATGTAAAAAAAATCCATTCATACATACACAACACAAGCATAGAAACGTTACAATAACTTGTTCCTGATATAGTATTCTATATATTATTATTATTGTACCATAACACCACGTACCTACCTAATACGGTAAAATGATTTTCAGTACAATAACCAAAAATTAGAATACCTACTACAATTTGAATTGTATTTCCTCATATCAACACTGTCAACGTATACATTCAGTCAGGTTGGCCATGAAATCGTTTGTCCAATAATTGGTCGTGGGCGAGTCCTAGCATATGTTCAAAGGCCTAATTACAAATTCAGTCAATAAAGTATACAGAAAAATAACACGCAACTGCAACATAGTGTAAGACCTAGACAAGTGATTTTAACGGATACCTTATACAAAACTTTCAGTCATAGAAAAAATATCATAAGCACATTATGAACAAGCATATTTTCGCATTCAATAAATGGATTAACTAAATAAGATAAATGTAACTATTTAAAAATTCGAGACAGTCAAATATTTGGAATAAATTAATACTTTGAAGAATTAAAGCAATATTAATTTTGGAGAAGTATATTTATATTAAAGTACATTCACATTTGTTACACTTTATTTGTACTATTTTGTAAAAATTGTTTTGTTTATATGTGTGAAAGTTTTCTATATTTAAATCATATCAATTTCTATCATGTAAAATTGTGTATTATGGTTAGCTGGCAAACACATTTTAAAAATGTATTACCAACTTAAAAAAAGATGTAGTAGTGACTTTGGTATTGCACTAAAGTTTTTATTTTATATATTTATCTACCTGTATTTTGGTATATTTCTTCATTCACTGAAACCTATTAAAAAAACAACAATACTTCTGTAAAACAATACTGCACATTAATGATATGCAGAGAATATAAACCCCTCCAGTGAAACATTTATCTAATAATTTAAAATTGTGAGTGTATCCAAAAATATTTATGACCATGAAAACCATGATTTATTATCTGCTGATGGTGTTCCCACTGGTGTTTTAGCCGATTTAGGAGTTGGTGGCTGTGAAGAACCAGACTTTTGTCCACCTTCATTATCAATAGCTGTTTTAACCTAAAATATAAATATTTCAATTTAATATTGCTACTATTTTTAAATGACCACTGAAAGTCTGTCTGCGATTTTAAAATAACTATTTTCTTAAGTGCTTATAGTTTAATTTAAACACTACCAAGACTTTGGCAGTCTTTAAAAAAATCTGTTTATCTACGCGGGTTACAGTTGGTATAAGATTATGCAGAAAAATTATTAACTGAGTTACGTAATAATAAACATGAAACATTTTCCAAAAAATTGCCAGAAACCACAAAGAAAATGATATTTAATACTGTTAATAACTATTGACACCCATACCTTCATGTTAGTTTTTGCTTGCATGTCCTTTTCATAATTCCTCACATCTTCTAAAGTCATATTGTACCACTCGTCCATCCACGTAAAGGCTTGTCGGTGTCCCAGAAGTAGAATTTCTCTAATTGCCTAAAAATGTTATATCCAAATATGAATCTACTATTATTTAAAGTTCAAATACCTACATATGAACATGAATGTGGTTCCATTGGAGAGGAACCTATACAATCAATCATAATTTAATTTGTAACGCTTAATTACTTTTGTATTTGAAAACTTGAACCACAGTAAAAAAGAAAATTATATTTACATAAGATATGTAAGTGAGTATTTGTAAACGGTATTTAGTAATAGGTTTTTTTAAATACAAGACTAACATTAAATCATAATATGCTAATACATGATATATACACTGTTCTTACCACTTGTACATACTCCTCCACTTTAGTCTGCAAGCCCCAAACTTCAAATTTAGCCTCCACTGATTTGTAACAACACATGATAGGTTGCTGGGAGTCCCTCCAACCCTCCCGCAGAGGGCCACGTCCGGACTTCTCTGACTGGAAGAGCTTGGGGTCCTCTTCTGCTTTATAATGATGAGGCTTCATTTCGTCATATGCTATGTCTATAAAATCAACCTCTCTATTTTCTAATTCCTCTGGCGACAGGCATAAACACTAAAAATTAAGTTATTGATTTCCATGAATACTCTTTGAAGAATTTATTTTTCATTGTGGCAAGACAGCATTGTATAAAGATAGAAGCAACTTCAATATAAATACTTACATTTTCAGTGGTCCCATTGTTATCTTCATACCTTGTTTGTATAGAAATGGAAAACTTTGGAATGAATGAACACTGAAAAGATTTCATTTCCTTTATTAGTATTTGTTATTGATATTTTAATGTTCACATAAAGTTTGTTTACTGTTCAAGTTTAACAATAAACACATTATCCTTGATAACTATCACCTTGACTGTAAGCCCACAGTTCATACAAATAGATTTTTATTATACTTTCAGCCTCTTTTGTGCAATTTTATAATTGAAAATAATTATGGCTTTCTCTCAAATTTGTGTTACTCAGAAGTTCATCTTTAGCATTTAAATTCCCATTGCTTACTTATGTACTCTTAACGATGTCACTGTACTTTACAACATAAGCATTTAAAAACATTTATGGTTGTAAATCTACATGACCGCTTGAAAATCTACTGATCATGAAGCGAAACTCTATTCTAATCCAGTAAACGTAGACTACGGCTTCCACTGTTACGTTTCATGAGCTTGTTTTTACCATGAATGTGCAAGAGAAATAAGGATGAAATAATATGGGTGTCCTTATAAAGAGTGGTGATAAAATGGTGCTTAATGCATGGTATGTGTTTAGTGTAATCCATAATGTTGCCAATAGCCATATTTAGATGTGATACATTTAATACAGCAGTCATGTGCGTGTTCACCTCCGCTTAAAAATTATTAATCAAAATTATATGATAAGAGTACTCACTGTATATTCTTTAGTAGGATGTAAACATGAAAAAAAAAATTATATGTAAGTATGATATTGGAAACTAAAAAGTGTAAACAGTTTTATTAAAATAATTATTTGGTTTGATTTAAGAATTGTTTATTATAATTACAAGGACCTTGCTTCTCTTTGGATTAAGCCTTGGCCTGCCAATCGAACTCATTGCTACTCTTTGTGCTATTCATGACATACCACAAATCTGAGACGTTGGCAGTGTGACTACGTAAAAGTCCAAGAACTAATTCATAAAAGAAAATAGGAAACCTAAACAACATATGGACTGAGTTAATAAAAATGTTATCCAATAATTATTTATTAATATCATAATATATTTACCTGTAATTGTATATGGATAATAGTTCCAAGCTTTTTCTGTGATGTAAAATATTCTGGGAATTAAACTTTGCACCCAATAAGGTAAATGGCTGTAAATTAATTATATTTTAAATTATGCCTGAAATTGTTTAGAGTGTGCATGTGCATAAGAGGAAAAAGTTAGTTAATTAATACTAATGATTGCTGCAAAGTTAAATTAAAATAATAAATAATATTGTTCTTCAAATTTCATTACATCTCAATTAGGGAAAACGAAAAAAGAGAACTCGAATAAATAATACAACAATATCAACACAATTGCGCATTTGAATACCTAGACAGATGTATCCTTTTCTCTGTAAATTGTCCATGGCCATTAGTTTCGTCTTCCACCTGCTCGTTCGATATTACCTCCACGCCCTCGCCGTTACTAGATTGCTCAAAGCTATGTCGTGCTATCATATACAATTGCCCAATACGATACTGAAAGTAACCATCAAGAAAAAATTGATAAAAACATAACCTTATTTTTACAGATTATTTAATTACCAACATACCTCTTCCACCGTCATTGGCATGCAAATCCTGTATTCTTTTATCAAAACCATGTTTATTATGGTAGTATTATATGGTGTTATCAGATTGTTTCTCAACAGGTACACTGCTTTATAACTAATAGTATTGTAAGATTTGTAAGCTGTAAAAGTAAATGTACGTCATATACTGAAAATTATTGTAGGAACTCTAATACTTTGTATGACAGATGTCAAAAGAAAAGCTTGTACTGAATTTGACAGTTTGCTAAATTTCAACTACACAAATCAAAAATTAAAGAACGAAGGCAAATTTAATTAGAGCCAAAATAAATTTATCCGCAATCAGTTTAATTTTTTATTAATAAAAATGCGAGTTAAGACTATAGCTATATTTCATTATTATTAATTTTAATACACTTCAATAAGAAATGCGTGAAGCATAATCTGAGGATTTGCGCTAGAGTTGTCCTATAAGTTATTAACAAACATAACTGACAGAGGATTCTTGTTCTTATATATCTGCACTGCAGTCGCCACCAACAATCTAATGATTTCACACCAGTCATTTTCGATTTTTTATGAAACGACAGTCAAACAAAGGGGCCACTTGCTGTCTTCACATACCAAACACGATCACAGAATGCTTTTGGATGACGTGCTACATGATAATTATGATATGTGTCGCGACATTCTATCACCAATACGTTGATACGACAAATCGTGGTAACCGAACTGATAGATTCTACTCTGGAGATACAATTTGGCACATTTGTTCTAAGTCCCAGATCTAGGCAAATTACTATAGGCTTCAAATCATACTGAGCTCAAATTCCAGACTCATTGATAGGCAAGCTAAGTGTGTAACATTATTTAAAGGATAAAGAAAAAAATTATATGATTTCTTTTAGATCATATTATATTCAGATACAACACCTAATAATCGACACTTAGATATATGGATAATCATTTTCTAGACAGTAGCACATTTTCATACATTTCAGTGTTGCTGTAAATGTTGTAATTGAAACCAAAATACTTTATTTTTATAGTAAAACTTAATAGTTACATTTTATTTTCAATACATCTCTTAAATTTAGCATTTACAAAATATAGCTTTAGATAAATAGTTCAATATACATACATACATACATAGCATTACACTGGAATTACATAAATTATTTTGATACTGATTGAATTAATTTAAAATATAATCCATTCAAATTTGATAACATATTGTAAATACAATGGACTTATGAAATGAAATATACACTAAAATACAAAAACACTTGCT
The DNA here is from genome assembly GCA_018249975.1 of Passova gellias. Lineage (NCBI taxonomy): Eukaryota > Metazoa > Arthropoda > Insecta > Lepidoptera > Hesperiidae > Passova > Passova gellias. Next base: position 5,368 of record DWUN01000738.1, read on the forward strand.
ATATCATCATAATCAAATGTTCTCTTTAAGAATAGGTCAACCAGAGATACTCCAGTGATGCTATGGAGACCAGTATTTATTGGCAGAGCAGTTAACTTAACATATGTAGAGTTTCCAGGTTCTAAGGGACCTAGCTTCCGATTCGAAATACCACACCATAGCAGGCTTGAATCTTGCAGTGATTGCAACTTGAGCACAAGATCCAATGTTCTTTCACTGGCATTGACTATTTTGCAGTTAAAACTAAATGGTTCATCGACAGAAACTTTACTCGCCAGATCTTCATAGGTCACTCTTATGTCTCCATAATCTGGCCTCAGCCTTTGTATTTGACTAGTCTGCAGTCTCCCCTTTTCGCCAAGATTAGATCTCCACACAATATCTAATTTACCAATGTTCTTAGCAGCAGCCATTAGCTTTATTTGCTGTGAAATATTTTCTTTAGGAGTTAAGCAATACAAATACTGACAGCTTTCCTGTGACTGTAGCAAGGTAACATCACCAAAAACTGACAGTCCATCACCGTCTTCATTCAATGACTTTACTGCATATTGATGAGAACCTTCCAAAGAAACTTGTTCCAGTATTATTGGTCCTGAAGTAATATTCTGAACTTGTGCTTCCAGGTATACTTCATCGGATTCTGCATTATAAATCTTGGTTTTTACGTCCAACGGTTTCATGACCTCAAATTTAAAGAACTTCCTGAATGAGGCTAGTGTATTATAATTAGACATATATGTTACCTCGCACACTAAAATGTGAGTGCCCAGATCCTTTACTTCATGATGAATTACATCACTGAGAGTTTCATCTAGGTCCAACATTACAGGAGATTGATTTTGTTGGGTAGAGAGTGGTATTCTTTGAGAACTAGTCTGCAGATCGGCCTTAATGGAAACACTTTGGACCGGTTGTGTAGTTTCATTGTGAACACACACGTAACATGAAAATGTCTCGCCCAAATAAATATTTCCAAAGCTTTGCGGTAACAGCAAAAACTGACCTGTTGCCAAAGTTTCCATCTGCACCACTGATGTAGCATCATCTTTCAAATAGTTATTTAAAATGTTCCCTGGCAAATCTTTGAAATCACACGTAACAATGGTGGGACTTATTAGAGCTGGTTTTGTAAGTCTCATTACTTTTAGGGCTACTAAGTGCTCTCCGACTTCTTTGATATCCATTTTTAACAATTCCTAACTCATACACAATCATACACAATGTATTAAATGCACAGTTAAAGACAACTCAAACAAAACTATGGTCAGGTATCTACGGTGTATTACTTTACTCTTTGGTTAGGGATTATTTGCAGTAGATAGATAGATACTTAGATTACAATCAAATTGGTATCAGACATCTGTGACATCTGTCACGATCGCACTTGTCGCAGTATCGCTGACAATGGTTTTTTATAATATATCACTATCTTATGGTAAGGTATTTTTTTTCTGCCAAAGACAAATAAATATTAACAAGTTAACGAAAGGAAAAAGAATTCATGAATATCTAATAAAGAATTAAAGATTAATTAGGTGGGTCTGCTTTTTGATATTAGTTGCGCTTTAGAAAAAATGATCAAATTTCAAACTATAAGAACTTCCTTGTTCTGAGTATATAATGATGTACAACCATTGTGCCTATTATAACAATAGATAAATTTGTTTTGAATGAAAATACACAGATCTTTTTTACTTCAAAGCATCCATGGACGTTATGATTCAAAATCAATACAAAATATCTGATAAAGTTTTACATGTAAACACTGATTGACATATGTCAATTGATATGTCTTTTCATATATATAATATTGCTTGCTTAGATTGAATCTGATGTGGCCCAATCATGAAGAGTCAAATATTATTCTAATCGTTAATCTAATGTTTTTCTTTTCACTTTCTCGATAATGTGTGCTTAGACGTTTGTTGCTTTAACTTCAACAATGGCATATCAGACTTTTTTGGAGGAGTATATGCTTATACCTCCAGTTACGAGAGCTTACACTACAGCTTGTGTTATCACTACCTTGGCTGTTGTAAGTGAAAACTGATTATATTACGTGTATTACAGTGATATACAATATTACCATACTAATCAAATATGTGCAAATACACTGCTGTATTCCGTTATGAAGAATACAATAGTCGAAAATACAAAACATCGCCATTTTCATACGGTGTTCTCTATCGAAATGGGATATTTGTACAAGATGAGACATTGTAAATGTCCAACCGGCCGTTTGCACATGCCCGTGACAGTATAATGGAAAATTAAGATTTCTTCATAATGGTGTCGTCGTCTTTTATAAGCTGTGATGTTTAACTTGAAAAAATGCTCTCTAACTTCATAACATGTGATTGTGTTTGTCTGGACTTTAAATCATTTAGTAAGAGAAAGATTTAGTCAATAGGCTGCTATTTACCAGATAGCATAAAACTGATTATTTATAGATGAATTTTATACCTCGGAGGTAGTAATTCATCTGTGATTATCATTTCTTAGAAATATTTCATAATTATCATTCAACTGAGGGTATTTACTGTACTGTATATAGTAACAATTCATGTATTCAATGCTTGATGAAACATAGGATGTGTTCCTGTTAGAAATATAACAACGATTTTCTTTTTCAGCAATTGGACCTGGTGTCTCCCTTCCAACTGTATTTCAATCCCATACTTATATTGAAGAAGTTCCAATTATGGAGGCTCCTCACCACATTCCTTTTCTTTGGGAACTTAGGGTTTAGTTTCTTTTTTAATCTGATATTCACATACCGATATTGTAGAATGCTGGAAGAAGGTTCATTTAGAGGGAGGACAGCTGATTTTGTTGTTATGTTCATGTTTGGAGGAGTGCTTATGATAGTATCCTTTTATAATGATTCTAAATGTACAACATAGGACATGTATAAAAGTTTGATGAATCTTCAACATTGAATAGACTCATTAATGAAAATAGCCTACCAATTCCATGACTGCCAGTGTTGCCGTGGTCATAATTGTCTGGTTCTTTTACTTGTTTTATTATTCATAAATACCTACTCTTATTCAAACACAACTTAAACTATTTAATGTGTTTAATGTGCTTATAGAGTTAACATTAATTGTTGAAAATTTAAAGAAATTAATTTGAATCTTGTAACATGTACAATGGATGCCAAGTCTTACACTCAAATCTCCAGTGAAATTTCCTTAACATGTATCCAGATGTGTGCTTTCTTTGTTAATTTATTATTTTTAGGTCAAGCTTTCACTATTATGATTGTATATGTATGGTCACGACGTAATGTATTTGTGCGTATGAACTTCTTTGGCTTGATGAATTTTCAGGTAGTATATTTTATAATCATTATTATTCTTATAACTTTTTTTATTTATGGAAAAGAAACAATCCATTTAAATGTTTAACTGAGAGACGGAGTTCATTAGTCCAATTTCAGTAATGTATCTATGAATAAATAGCTGAATTATTATGGTTTTTATTAAATTTTACTGTTTCTGTTTTTTGTTATTTGAAATTTTGATTATTATTTCTTTCTTACTAAATTTCGTTAATGCAGTTTTAATGAATGAAATATATTTTCTATTTCTATAGGCTCCATATCTTCCCTGGGTGTTGCTCGGATTCTCAGTGTTACTTGGCAATGCAATATCTGTTGATTTAGTTGGAATGGCAATTGGACATATATATTTTTTCTTGGAAGATATTCTACCACGACAAAGAGGAGGTCAAAAGATGTTGAAGACACCAAAATTCCTGTTAGTTTACAATTTCAATTTTGTATTCGTATAAATGTACAGTTTTTTACAATACATGATAAATGTATAGTATTTTAAATCAGTGTGTATTGGAACTCAAATAAAACTGATGCAATTTGTTATCTGACCTTAAATGACATCATTGTTAATTGTATATTTTTATCACTAATTTTCAGTAAGAAGCTGTTTGATGCACCAGCTGAACATCCGGACTACGTGCCACTGCCAGAGCTGGCGAACGTGCGCCCCGGCGGCTTCGACTGGCGGCGTCGTGACGACGAAAACGATCGCCATAGATAAACATTTGGCCAAATAATCGATACCAAACCTACATAATAAATCATAATATATTTATCTTACTGTTCTATTTAACTGGAAATGAATTAATGTAGATCTAGAATTTAATCACTTAATAACACATATTTTTGTCCTTTTTAAACAGTCGGCGCAAAATGATTACAGATTTCCTATTGAGAATATCATTTTGTTCAGTAAGAATTCTTGAAGCATCTATACAATGACAATTTAAGGATAATATTTAATTTTAAACTTAAATATAACGCGAATTAAATAGAATTTAGGATTTTTATTTTAATAGATAACATACAGGAGACCATAGATAAGTGTATTGTGCTTACTACAGTCTTGGTGATAAGTGTGGGGATTATTTAGGGCACTGTGTGAAAAATATATTATCTTTATAAAATTTAACTATCTTTTAATATTATAAATTATGAAAGTCCATAAATCGGCATCGTACTTATTTCGTATTTCGCAGTTACAATAGTTTTATTTTAAGTTCAAGTTTTATACGCGCTGATTACGTTTCTAGCTGAGGGCTAGCAATCTTAGTTATTCGCCTCATAGCACATTTTAGTTCGAATAGTGGTTAAAAACACCATAACGATCCTTTTACCATTGAAATAACGAATTAATATAGATACATGAAACATGAGTGGGCAACAAACAAAACACAGTGACCTTACTGAGATAATTTATTTGTAATTGCTCTACATAATTTATTCGCAGTTTTATTTGTCGTTGCTATTATTGTAGGTACATTATAAATACTTTTATTCCTTTTCTTTTAGATACATTACATACAAAGTCAGCAGTGTCATTTATTGAAATGACTAATTTACCTGTAAGTATTTAAAATAATTACGAACCTTTAAAAATCACCACCTCGTACTTAACTTTCGATCATAAAAATTTATTCGTTAAATATTCAATGAAAAACACATTTAACTGGATGTAATGTGCTTTAAAGTTATGCTTTAGTGATTGCAATCACGCCGAATGGATGTCAATGTTTAATCTTTATCAAAATATCTTATTCATCGGACTAACGTCCGTCTCAATACGAATTAACGAAATACAAAATGCTTTAAAATAAAAACTAATTATTTTGTGATAATAATCTGACGTAGTATAATAAAAATATTTTATGCTTTAATGACACGAAAATACTTTAATTGAATCAATGCTAATAAAGGTTTCTCATGGGTAAAATTAGGTCATCACTTTGTTCAGAATTTATCGTTGCTACGTCAGAGTTAATTATGAAATGCTTAAAATGAAATTTTCGAGTTCATCATAATTTATTGCAAAATTGATGCAATTACAAAATTTAAAAAAGTATATTTAAAAAAAAATCGGAATAAGAACAAAAAAGTTTCCGCAACATTCCACAGCAATAACAACAGTAAAACTAGTAATCAGTCTTCATTCAAACACCAATGCACACAATTTATTTAGTAAGTAACATCTGTGAATCACACGAAACGTCAGTTGGACAGTTTCAATTCATATTAATTTGTAGTTAACAAAGCGTCAACACTTCTCACATTCTGAACGTCATCCCAAACAAAAGCACTCAATTGGCGAATCGTATCCGAATCATTTACACGAAAGCCGGCTATAAAACGGAACAACAATATTATGTCATAAGCAGGAAATGTGCAATTGTAAACTCATTTCAGCTCTTTTACCAAAGTTAATAGTAATAGCGCAACGAACAATATTGTGGCTGGTTACAGTGGCAATTGACAAAATGCTTTTAAATGACCCGCACTCCTTTTGCCTGTCAAAGTTGCACTATCTATATGTTCAGATCATGACGCAAGGAAAGCCTTTATTTTGTCATGCAAGATTTCCACAGTCCGAGGCCAGGTTGAACATCACAATATACCCTCTCAAGTGATATTTAAACTAGTAAACCAATATTGTGCACATCGTGGTGCGGCTATTTCTATGGTGATAAACGAGACTGATAGCTATGATAGCGGTTCTTTAAGACCAATCAGCTTAAGGTTTCATACAGTATTGGATACACCATTGACAATGAAATGTACATTTTTAAACTTCTGACATTTGCATGAGGTGTGTACAATAACTAGTACGGTTAATCACAGAAGGCTACTATTAAATTACTGTAACCATGATCACACAAGACTCATAAAATGCCTAAACTCCGGCCAGTCTCTCCGTTTAAATCAACTCCCTTTGCAAGTGATGAGGGACGGAGCAAGACAAATTGAAATTATTGTAATTCAATTTTGCTAATCAAGCAAATGACAGTGAGTCACAACACACATCTCAATATCACCAGTGACTAGTGTTCAGTTAGGCTGTCATCAAATCACAAATCATATTCAGATCTCACTGCGGCCCCAACGTCAAAACAATTTCATCTACTTACACAACGTTCAAATTATTTGCTGCACGGTGACAGTTTAAAATGCAAAACAACATTTAACATTACTTAGTCACAAGTAGGTAAATGGACAATCATGTTAATTTTCGTTGATTGGACAATAAGGTTTATTGTCCAATTTATTTATTTAAATTTGTCATATGTCAGTGACCATTAAAGAGGAATAAGTTTTAATTTTACGGTAGTCATTTCCTTTCATCATACTTTATATATCCGAAAACAAAGGTCCATATATTTATTTCTACCACTTGAAGGTCGATAGGAAAACGACTACATAGTTCAAATCGGTAATTAACAATTCTATGTATAATCTGATGAAGTTACTAAAATTATACAAAGTTGCACATTTTTGGCGTCATTGTTTACAACTAATTTTGAAAATGATTCTTAACCCTTGTATACATTTACATAAATCACGTGAAGACATCTTCATAGCGCTACGATAGCGAGTAGCACCGTTATGTCGTCTGGTTTTCCACCTGCAAATAAGTTTTTTTATCCATTAACATGCTAAATGATAATGAAAAATGAAGGACATATTTGTGCAGAAAATATAATAGCATTATTTACTGTACCAGTGTTTAGATTCGAGCGGTAGTTCAAAATTCGATCTCGTATACAACAGTGGCGGGAAGCATGAAAATATTAACACGTTCGCTGCGTTATCGGGTCGATTATACCCGATGCTCAACTTTCCTCCGGTGCGGGGCAAAAATTACTGTTCCAACCGCTGGTGGAAAACAAGTCGTGCTTCGGGTCTAATAGCCGCAATCCCATGACGCACCCACTGAAAGTCATCAAATTTGACTAACGCAGTGAGCGTGTTAAATTATAATTTGAAACAAACAGTTGATATATAAATAGCATCGAAACGTAAAAGGTACCGATAGCGTCGATGCCGTTCTGCCGCGCGCTCTTGGCGAAGGGCGACATGTAGCAGCCGTCGAAGGAGAGGTTGCGCGCCATCCACGCGATGGAGTTGGCGACGGCCTGCAGGCGCGGCGCGTCGCCCGCCACGCCCTGCGCGCGCCGCATCTCCGCCAGCAGCACCGGCTCCGGCACGTTGTCGAACACGCCGTCCGTCGCCACCAGGATCACGTCCCCGCACTCCACTCTGAACTCCGCCGTGTCCGCTGATTCTGGCCTGCATTTCAAAAGTATCTAAACTGTATTTTTTTCATATGTTAATTATTACTATTTTATTAAAATGTGAAATGTTCAACGACAATTTTATGCTATATTATCTGTGAGATATGCTATCTGTCTGTCCAAATGTATTCTATATACAAAAGATTCTTTCAGGAAAAATATAACATACATTGTAGGTAAGTGCAACGGATTCTTTGGCGCATCTGTGACATAATTCTCTAAGAAAACTACCAGGGTGCAGAACAATAAGACATATCAGGGGTTAATTTTATTTCCTACACGACATGACAGTAGCATTATTGGTAAGTTACTACATATTATACATTGATAATTAAGTTATTTACTATCTCCATTGACACTACAACAATATTTTTCTGCAGTCGTATTATAGCGTATACTATGTGTTCCAATAAGACAAGATTATCATGATTCGAAAATCACAATGTAAATATTACAAAACGGAATGCTCGTTTCTAAACGAAAATAAACGTAATTTTGTAAATTAAACGTTTCACGTGACCGTTAAACGCTGGCAAAACTCCAACGAACTAAAAACTCTAATATTAGTGCATACAGAAATACAACAACGTTGCCTATGGAATGAGCACATGACTGCCGCTTGGAATGGCACTCCAGTCTTGTGACTTGCAGAGTTTCTTTTAGAATATCCACTTCTAGCTTGCGAACAATCGTGGTAGAGGTACATATGAGGCTCTATATCAATTGTTTTCTTGATGCTTTTCGAATACCTAACTGGGACGTAACTATGTAATTTACCTTGAGCGAAGTCTGGGATTTAGGTGTGTGTCTATGTTAAAAATGTAATTGTCTCTAACGATCTTAAATCTGGATAACTCCTAGACTTTACATAACACAATACCGTGAGAATACGTCCGGGTAAAGTAAGAATATGTTTAGCTCCACAAGCCCTATGCTGTGTACAGAAAATAATTTAGTAACCCAAAAAAGTACATGGCTGTGTACAACAATTTTTACAATGACATGATCGTCGAAAAGGTCAGTTTTGTTTATTTACCAACAAAAGAGCCTAGACATAATAAAACTTAATCATTCATACATTTGTTTGCTTTAAAAAAAAATCTTAATCTAACAATGAGAATATATTTCTAGTATTAAACATATACATGGACATATATTATATAAATGAAAATAACCTATAAAAGTTTGCTTTCTTTGTTACAATACATAACAGATGTAATAAGTTGTCATACACGTTATTCCCTGTTTTTAGTTCTACTGATAGACACGGGTCTTCTCTTGTGAGAAAATTTAGTACTTAATATGTTTAGTTCAGATTCTATAGTCACAATGAGTTAAATTATAATATGTTTAATAATAATAATCGTCACTCATCCGTCCAACATCGTACAGAAATGGACTTTGCGCGCGATAAATGCAAACTGGACGTTATTCGGTTCAATTAATTTTTACACATCTAACATATGTACCTACCTAGTGAAAGACGCAGTAAGCCGAATTGTTTTATTGTTGATTTTCTCTTTTTTAAGTGCGTCAAAATTTTAATACATAATAAGAGAAATGTTCATTGTGTTGCGTAATTTGTGTACATTACAGTTCGTACTTCTTACTGAATAATTTAAATTTTATATTATACTTCTCCCAATGTCTGACTGAGAGAGAAACAAACTACATAGCATGAAAAAAATGTGTTTGAAAAGTAAAATGCTTAGTTTTACAAGGGTTGCGATGGTGTATAAATAAGCTATTTTTAAATATGTCCATTAATTGTCGCACGAGGACGTTGTGGCAATTTAAACAGATGAGAACGTCATACGTTCGAACTTATGACCCGGTATAATACGATCACGCGAAGATGGTAATTGATATTGAAATATATCATCACACTAGCGATTTAATTCTCCGGATGAAAAAGTGATTTAAAACCAACCGTAAAGTACCTGCACTGCGACGAATTCAAGATAACGTGCGAAGATCCTTAGATTAGATTAAAAATGTAAAGTGATTTTTTAATCAAGACTGCAATGCAAATAACATTTATGGGATTAAAATTAAAACCCTGATATTATTTTAAAATAAATAATTATTTTTTTTAGGTTTTTTATTGTACTGTGTTATTAATTATGTTCGCTACGATACTGGATATCGGTCAAATCAATGACAAGAATGATGATTCGGAATCCGTATCGAGTAATGTCAGCCTCGGATAACAAACCGTATCACGAAACGCAGTCACATACCGTTTATGAGGATTCATTATTAACATTCATCACATAATAATCACGAGAACAACAAAACAATATCAAAGTATTGAATCGCTGCTAATAGAACGGAATTGGCCAAATATATATACACTCGCTAAAACAAAGTTGTTTAAATCATCACCAAACGTATACGTCTTATTTAGAGTCAAACAATACAATGATATTAGAAGAAGACTGGTTGGTTGCAAGTTGCAACCCTTTCTACACCATACACTCCACCGCGCTACTCCAGTGCGTGTTGTTGGATAAAAATTTTATACCATGCATTCACGTTTATCTCTATCGAATTAACCTTTCGCTTTGCTCTATATAGACGTCTGTAGCTGATAATGCACCAATCACTTCATGGTTTTGCATAACATAATGAGTAAATAACGAAGATATTAACTAGAATGATGTATTACTAACTTCTATAACTATCCAGACGGCTATTAATAAAATCAATGATACTAATAGTCCTATTTCTAAAGGCTTATCACAACTAATCAACTGATATTGTTATTAACAATCGATACTGGCAGTCTCGTTCTTACGGTCTAACTTGTATTGGTAGTTAATAAAAAACAAAATATAACCAACATACCTGTCGCTGAGTACGTTTCTGTCGTGCCCCGGCGGCGGCAGGCTGAGCTGGTACGGCGTGTTGAAGTAGTGCTGCTGCTCGTGCGAGCGGTGTACGACGCGCCCGCCTCGGACTACCATGTATCCGCTGTCACCGATGTTCGCGGCTCGCATTACGCTCTCGCTGCGATCCAGTATCATCACGCACGCTGTGCTGCTGCCTAAAAAAAATCATAAGCAACTGTCATAAACACTTAGCATCAAAAGTATCACAATATTTGTTTAACCTTAATACATTTGAGGAACAACAAATCATATCATAACGATTAGGATTAATCCAAATGGAAGCAGCCTATACTGAAGTTTATGTAGAGTGTGATTTGTCTTCATGATTTTACAAATTGTACATGATATTCATATCCAAGTATATTCAGATAAAATACGTAATCAACAAAAAAGTATACAACATACATACTATATTAACAGGGCAAATAAAAATTGTACCTATCATAAAGTTGATATGCGTTCAAGGCAATTCATGACATTAGTCATTAATGAATGTGTTCACTTACTCAGTGTTATCCTTCTATAAACATTTACAAACAAATGTATACAGTAAACACTCCAATTGTAACAAACGCTGCATAGGAAATATAGGATAAGTTTTTATTGATGTCACTTGATGTATAAATTTATAGCAGCTGTGCTCACCTTCTGTGTAACGTTCAAATAGTAATAGAATATATAAGATATATTGACCTCATGCTCACAATAATATGCATGGTACATTTACTAGAAAATTATGCTCATAACAAATTATGTACATGGATTGTTTGTATTTTGATAGAAACTTTCTTTCGATTACTAGTATAACAAAAAAATTAAGGATTTTAATTACCTAAAATCGGTTTCTTGTGTTCTAGCAGTTCGTAATAGGACTTTGCTAACAAATCCCCGGGTTCCGACAATTTGAAATGTCCCATCCGAACAAGTCTCTCGCATGTTTTCATAAGGTATGACGAGAATTCGCCGGGATCGATGCCATAAGCACGCCAGCCTCCCACTCCATCTGCAACACCTGGAGAATCACTCGTAACATTAAACATGATTGTCGAATTTCTAAAACGAATCATACATACATACATAACATCATGCCAGGTCTCTAACAGGGTAGGCAGAAAACACTGAGTGCCAAATATCTCTGTCCTTACAAACCTGATGCGCTGAATCTACATTCATCACTCTCTCCATGCATACACACTGGTTTCGGAGACTCTTGACTTTTCCATCAACCAGTATCCAACCTATTTGGTTGAGATATGACAAAAAAAAGATATATGACAGTCTAGGTTTAAAACTAGTTATGCATACCGTTTATTCATAATAGGCTTTATTTTGGTTAGTATATCGTCTGAAAATGACTAAGATCAGTATGAAAATACAACTGACTGTAGACTATAACAATGACATCTGCATATTTTTATTTAGAGACAAGCTTGGCTGTCAAACAACAGATTCGGAATGAACATCATCTTTTGAAAGAAATCCAAAGTGACAATTGCCATTCAAAATAACCTAATTCGCTATTATCGAATGGATCAGCTCTTTGTTTGTGTTTTCCCCAATGTACTTTTTTTAAACCACTTCTGTATTGTCGCAAACAACAAAACCAGTTATGCAAATTGGGTAAGCTCTTGTAGAGTTTTTGCGAGACTTAAAACACAGCAATTAAGATTTATTTATATAAAAATTATACATTTAATGAATCTTACAGGTTTCATGGAAAAAACTCCATGCATTCTTGTGAAATATTGGCAAAAAAAGTTAAGCTTGCCATGACACAGTATAGCTTTAGTTCGATTATACACACACCTATGTCAATTTATCATATCAGTCTGATAGCCTGCTGGCATGTACTTACAAATACACGTCTTGTAACTATTACATGGTGTGTTTAGAACAGCCTGATGAAACATTATTCAATCTCACAGCTTTTTAAGTATTAAGTATTTGTTGACATACTGATTGTTTTCGTAATAAGCTTTTTAACACAGGAATTGCTCGACAGAATTTTCAATTCTCTCAAATGGAATTAAGGTGAAAAAGCATATGTTATTAATAATTCCGTTTTGCCTTTAAGTCAATTTTCTGAACATTTAGAAGTGAAAACTTCATTCATAGTCTCTCTTTTTATTGTTCAGCAATAAATTATTTATTAATCTTATACCAGTGAACCACATTGGACAAAACATTGTCTATGACATCAACAGCTACATATATGTCAATCAATATAGAATTGCAAAATATAAATTGTTATAAATCAACATGTCTGAAACTTCAAACATTACATTATAGCTACAGAAAATTATTGTTAGGTTCTCACTACATATAATTCTGCATTTGGTCAAGTAAAAAAAAATGGTGTAAAATGGTATGTACAGTATTTAGCCAGAATCCAAAAAAAAACTTATTCTATGTGTCTGGAGTAAAAAAAACATATATTACTTACACAAATATGTCTCAAAGCTAAATGCAATATTCAATATCACCTGCTACAATGTTAAAGGATACCTTCATAACTGTTATTGTTAACTTTTACCTACCTACTAAATGTTAATATTTTTTATATGTCATTGTAAATTATTCTAAAAGAATACTACACAAGACATTTCTGTGTGTATTATCACAGGGGATTTACTGCTTGTATCTAACCTTGAACTACTTCATAACACCGCTATTTTTACATAGAACTGTTTATTTAAGGTGTCGTCCATTATTATACTTATATTTAATTATATAAATTACAATAGAGCATTCATATATTCAATGCTAATACTCAAAAATGAACAAACAATAAACAAAACTTACCAATAACATCTGCATTGTTGAAATTTGTGGAAAACCACGCATCGTCCCCGAATTGTCCTTTATGAGTTCTTCCATTAGCAATGTCTTTAGGAAAACCACAAACAACTGACACTAAGTATGGATATTTTTTATTAGATACATTCAATTCAGCAGCACTAGATAAACTTGAAACTCCATTCCTAATAGCACGTGACAGCACTCTCCCCGTCCAGAATATGGACTGCATCATTCATTAATTACTTAATTTGTACTTTGACTCCAGGCTCCATTCACAACGTTACAAACGGTAATGACAACATTATTACTTAGACCTTTGTTACTCAATAATGAATCGTAAAATGCAAAATTAAACATAAAGCAAAGCTATTTCAATTTTGTTAAGGACAATACAGTTCCATTAACACAAAACGTGTGTTACGACAAACCTTGTGACCAATGTTTTCTGAAAAACTGACGGATTATTGTCAGTATTGCCTACAACAAAAATTATAATTATGAGTTGCTAACAAAAGTTTTTGCACTTATTCAGAATCATTAATAACATGACAAAGTCCTTTCTAATAAATTAAAAAAAAAAAAACATGACAAAATTATTGTACAGCATTGATATATAATACTACTGTTTCTGTTATATATATGCGATTCAGAAGTACATCTACTACATTAGAAATTATGAGATATTAGTTTTTTTTAAATGTCAATAACAATAACAACATAACATCACGCCAGGTCCCTAACGGGGTAGGTGGAAAGCGCTGACTGCCAAATATCTCTGTCGTTGCAAACCTGACGCGCTATATCTACATTTCAATTAAATATATTGTTATATATATGATATGTATAGTATATAACTTGGATGATTTTAAAACAATAGTGAACCTGGTCGTAGTCAAACGTAAGCCTATTAAACACGAAAAAAAAAAAAAAATTACACACTAGTTAGCTATTACATGCGGCAGCACTCGTGGGGTTAAAATAATTTATTTTGTTCACGCGTCATGTAGTTATTACGTCCGTAACGCCATCTATAGCATTTATTTGATTAACTCGTATTTTTTCGTTTCAATATTTTCTATATTACTCTCCAGCTTTTCATCTACCTCCATGGTAAAACATCGAATCGTTCCGTTGCTCTGTTTTGACGTGAAAGAAGGACAAACAAAGAGACAAATAAACAAACACACCTTGTAATAATATTAGTATGGATTGTGTGGTGTGTAGTGGCACATTATGTACTGTTGGAGGTTGCGTATACTAATTATTTGTTTTGTGGCGTTATTTCTGAATTGACACAACACGCCACAACACAACACAGTGAGATTCTAGCTTTACACGCATATAAGACTAAAGTATGGCGCAAGACAATGCCTCTACACCCTTCTAAAATAATAAAATACATGTTTCTATTTTCCGTATAGCAAAAGCCTGGTTTTTTTTTTTTTTACCTTATGAGAGTAGTGAACGAGCAAGCAGCAGTCACGGGTGGCCACTGCCGCCCATGGACAT
>DWUN01000739.1:0-20188 GCA_018249975.1 Passova gellias
GTAAGTTTGTGAAGGATTAAGAAGAGCGTCGAAATCCAATTTGGAAGACAGGGCCTTAACTGTAAAAAAATAGCTAAAAAAATAAAATGGCGGAGTTCCCTTTCATTATACAATGCCACAAAAACTTAGAAAATACTTTTAAATAAAAATGTTTTACGTAAGAGTACTTTATTATTTACTACATTACCACAACCGAAGCGGACAGCTTCATATTCAAGAAATATTCAACATTAAAAGATTACATATCCGATGTACCATATCTACTTATTGATCAATTTAATATATGTACTTACTTAATGACTGTAAAAATATACAAAATGACCCCAAGCGGTTTGTGATCTCGAGTTCTATTTTTCACTGGCATGTACGTCTCTCAGCTCCCAACTACACGGCGCTGATTAATTAACGCAACAAAGCGGACAAGTACTAATTAACTAAAGGATACTTAAGTAGATGGGCCTCACCCACTTGTTCTACCATCAGCAAGATCGCGGCTGGTGAAGAAATTTTCTAAATAAACTATGTAACAAAAATTTGCAATATCCATTCACAGCGTCATTTTAACCATGAGCAGTATTTTGTTTATCCTCTTAGTCTTCATTGTTCCAACTATAGCCAGATTACAAAGAAAAGGCGTAATACCTTGCGGTATTCTTTACCAGACGATTTATGATGACAATATTATAATTTGTATTATCATCTTGCATGTCAATGTGTGTGTTCGTGATCAGAGTTTGTGGCAATTACTTAGAGTCACTAGCCTGGATAAACTGTTCGCTTAGGTCGTACGCGGTATGACAAATCCCTACAGGTTGTAGTGGTCTGCATGACTGCGTTATCTGATTAGAGGGCAGACGCCATCCACTAATTTGAACACAAACCTAACGAGCGTGGCAAAGTTTTAACTTGTACTGCCAACCCCCAACACAGTGTCGCAAACTACTTCGAAGTTCCAACTTTAATCTGCAGTCATAGCTCGGTAATTGTTTCATTGCAGTTAGAGAACTCCCATTCGAAACTACAAACAGCCGTTGCTGGAGATTTCACTCGAGATGTAATATGTGTCACGGGCCCACCGCCATAATTGTTGGTCGTGATTGTTTCCGAAGATCTTCGCAAATACTTATGAATAAATCTAAGTGTGACTTTTATTTACTTTACGAATGTAACGTAAGAACTTAATAGAAACTGTGATATTTTATTTATTTTTTCCCGTAAAGATTGATCTCAATGTGCTTGCATAAGGAAAACTCGGAAAAAATTCTAGGAAACAGAGCAATTTTGTGCTTTATTTTGGTCCATTTTTCACCGATTGTTAATGAAGTAAACTGGAAAATAGAATCATTTATAATGAAATCTATACCGATCTAGATATTGATATTTTAAAAATAATTAAACGAATGCTTTTTTCAGGACAACATTTAAAACATTTTGGTTGATTTAAATCAATTTATTACCAGTACTGGCTATACAAATTTGTCGTATCGCATTCACGCTGCCCAGAAAGTCCACACCCGGACTTTCTAACAAGTTGGTGAGTAACGTAAATCAATAAGTGGCCGCAGCTAAAACACAAGTTTCAACCACTTCCTTACGAGATGTTAATGTTCCGAAGTGGTTAAAGTGCTATCTACACATACAATTGCCATCTTACGAAGTTATCTCCCCGAGGTATCGAAGTTTGAAAGCTTAGAAATTTGAACCTATAGGATTTATTAGTACCTACGCTTACGCCTAGTTGCGGCTTGCAATTAGGATCAAGTTAAGCACTTAAACAAGTCATATATTACGATATGTGTGTGAAGTTAGTGAGAAAATTTTAGATTCAAGGAATAATATCAAGGTTACGCTAATAAAGTTATTGCTCAACATATTTAGGCAGGCACTTTATATTAATATAAAAATATGTTAATACACTACTTTGTTTGACTTTCTAAACTAACAAACAATTTGAACAATAATAAAATATGTACATTATCTACTAGAAAAAAGTAGTTTATTCCGTAGCCTGAATAAAAATTGCTATTTTGTTTATCGAAGTTTTTCTCGCCTCACAAGCCTAGGACAAGAATAACGACCACACCTCCCTTAGTTTAACTGAACCTTTTTAACTCGATTGTATTTTTAATATCTAGAGACAGAAATATAATTTATTGGGAAACTTCTGTAATTAATTGTTTATGTATAAGCATGTCACACAACACAACACTCAAAATGTTAATTTAGTACAGTATACTTACTATTAGACCCTAGTTGATAGCAAGCCGCGTTACAAGCTGTCGTCGACAAACCACTTATCTAAATTGAATCTTAGTCCTAGAGTCGGAAGCTGTCCGGCCGCAAACTTGTTTTCTTTTTATCACTACTAGCGTTTAATTAACTTTTGGACATTGCGCTCTATTGAAATTCACTAAGTATTATACAGAAATTCTCTACGTGATAAAGTATATTATGAAAACTACATATCCACGCAATTTAATTCGTCCAACAGATCTTAGGATGGACGGACCTAGGAATGCATCCAGTCAGGTTGAACAAACGAATAGAAAATACCTAATTGACGAATAGAAAAATTACCTAAAAATTAAGGAGTATAAAAATTTTATTTTGAATTCGAATTCACTAATTTACTTATTCCACGTACACATATACACTTACTGTTAAAAAAGCGTCATGATCACAGAGCAAGCACCAACGCATACCTACCTCCGGTGATCTTACATATCACTATCTCATCTTTCATTTAAATTATTAGCCACGTTCTGAAAGAACCTCATCATCGAAAATTGCACGATATCCCTACAAATTTTTAGTTGTTAAGACACAATTATTAATGGTTGTAAGCAAGATTGTCATCAAAATCTTAATACAAGACCCTTCAAACTATGATTCATTAATTAAAACTGTACTCAATCCAGACTAAAATGGTTATGCAAATTAAAACGCAGGTTGAAACTTCCATAACATTTATTAGCATATAAATAATTTCCATAATTAAATAATTATAAAATACTTGTATATAGCACAATACGTTATTGTACATCTCATCACCTTGCATGAACAAATGTCTTAGCGTCTGGAAAAACAATGTTAAGTGTATCTATGATACATTGATTTACAATGTATGGGATATCTTGAAACTTTAAACAAACATAACTAAATATGTCCAAAGCTAACATAGAAATTAATGGCATTAAGAGTTTAACAAATCCCATTTTAATTTTTCTCCTATACAACCACTCTGCATCTACAACATCCTGCATGTGCAATAACTTCTCTATATTATTATATTATTTGTCAGAAGCTATGGCATTTTATTTATAACTAACATAAATGATTACGACATCAGATCGATTTGTTTTTATAAATGTGTCACTAGACCAGCTATTGGGAGAACAGTGATGAGTATTGATCAGGTCAATCATGTGTTATAAATATCAGTCACCAAACCAGCTGCTATTGTGACGCCGGCCACACGGAGCATCACACGCCCAAGCTCCTTCACGTCCTTATAGCGCTCGATACAAATAGGCCGACACACTTCTATATCAACTACCGCTACTGAATTATTCCCTAAGCATCTAGGTTTTTTCTTCGTAAGTTCACCTGTACTCTTATTCAACTGTGCTTTCAGTTTTACAATGTTCGCGGATTCGACCAAAGATTGGTGATGCAGCAGCACTGGAAATCCTTTTGTTATCGGCACTTTAACATTGAAAACCACGAGCCTCGCTTCAAATCGGGATGTTACGGGCACTTGTTGGACAGGATCACTGAGTATATAACCAATTGATACATTATGCATGTCTACACCTGATATTGTGACACCAACTTGGTCTCCGGCAAATGCTACATTACTTGACATATCATTAATACTCAAACCCCTAACCTCTCCCATTTCCTTTATTGGACAGACCAATACTTTATCCCCTTTGTTAATGACACCATTCTCAACCCGACCGGCCACACAAAAGCCAGATCCCGTTCCCTTATACACATCGTTGATTGATAAACGGAATGGCTTCGAAACTGGTCTCTCAGGAACATTAAAGTGGTCAATAACATCCAGCAAGCAAGGACCATGGTACCATTTTAACAGCTCCGTCTCTGCTGAAGGTTTCACAAGATTCTCACCTGTGAGACCGGAACAAGGTACATAAGTGACATCAGAATCCTTAAAACCAGCTTGTTTAAGGAATGACTTCAACTTTTTAGCTATTTCTTGAAACCTTTCCTGTGACCAATTACTGGTGTCTAATTTATTGACAGCAACTGCTAACTGACTGACACCTAAAGACCTTACAAGGAGTGCATGCTCTCGTGTTTGACCACCATAATCAAACCCTGACTCAAACTCTCCTCTAGTAGCATCAACTACTAACAAAGCCACATCAGCTTGGCCCGCACCAGTTATCATATTAGGAATAAAATCTGCATGTCCAGGAGCATCTAAAATTATCACTTTCTTTGTCTTTGTCTCAAATTGAGCTCTGCCCACGTCCATTGTGATACCTCTAACCCTTTCTTCTCCAGTCTCATCTAAAACCCAAGCATACATGAAGCTCTGTTTACCAATTTTCTTACTCTCCTGTTCATATTTGTGTAGTGTTCTCTGACTGACCTCACCTAGATCACAGAGCAAGCGTCCCATAAGTGTTGATTTGCCCGCATCAACATGGCCAATAACAACTATATACAGATGTTCCTTGTCGGAGCCCCTTTCTTTTTTGTATTGTGCGTGGGGATTCAGTTTATTTTCTTTTACTTTAATTTTATTTTCATCAATGGAGTCAGTCTTAGATTGTATCCTGTCTGTCACGGGCGATTGATCCCTTGGAGTCTGTGGGCAACTGCTTGAGCTACCATCAAGTTCCACTTTGAAACCTTTTGTTAAAGCTGCACTTTTTGGTACAAGTTTAGTTGCTATCACTTTTGAAGTGCTATCGGTGGTTGCGATTACAGGCCCTTTAACATGATCAACAACTATAACCGAAGGTATTTTAACTGGTTCCACTTTAGGTTTGTCAGGTTCTGTATTCTTAGTGTTGTTTAAAATTTCATCTAAAGATTTGTTGAAATCAAAATTATGGCTGAGTACCGATTGAATAAGTACATTATCAGATATAGTATCACCTAAAACATTACGCAGTTCATCGAGACAGGACATCAGTTTAGCTTCATCGTCTTCGCTAAGTTGGAGGCTTCGTAAGTCTACAGACTCCCGCCGTTCGAGCACCGGTCCCGTCGAGTCCTGTTCGTCCTCTGCGTCTTCCTGTATATCGTTGTGACTGTCCAAGAAGTGTGATATTGCCTGGTTTCGGGAGCGGTCATACATAAACTGTGCCGCGTCGCTTGGCGACAAGCAGCTGTCTTCTTCCACTGACTGTCCGTAAACATCATCATAGTCGTAATCGTCTGAATAGTTCCTATTCCTAACGTTACGATGACGAGCCATTACAAGAACACGACCTGGAAACTTTAACACTCGCGGAAAAACATATTTGTTTTATTCTTTTCGGAAGAATCCACGTTCCTTCAAAATCTGATTCCTATCTTGCTTATTTTTGACAATGACAAACGACATTCATTATAGATAATGTACCTATTTTTATATAATTTTGTTATGCAAGCTTTCTATCACTCAACAAACAGAAATATTTTCCTATTTAGTATATACACTATTCATAATCAGATGTATTGAATGAAAGAATTATGTTCTTTTTAATAAAACTATGGACGTTTTTAGTTTTGGAGTGATAGACAACATAACTTCTTTTTAAACATTAAATTTATTTATGAATTTGTATACCAATACGAAAATACTGTACATATTCTCCATTAATCCTTTCGTGATTACAAATCATATGCTATAAAATATTTATTAAAACAAATATATATTTCAAATGTAACACTTGTCAGCGAAAATTTATTTGACATAACAGTCCCTGCTTTGTGTCATCCGTCATCTGCTATCAAATCATCACTGATTGCTCACGTATAAAAGAATTATTGTAACGTTACGCCTACATTTGCCACTTTTCGTTCATAGAAAAACCTTAAACTTTACCTTTAAAAAAGTTGAGCCTGTTAACCCTTAACTCTCCCACAAGTTTTATTTAAGTTTTAAGGAACAACGCACTATACGAAACTTAGTTTACTTTACATATTCAGTTGGAACGAGTTCATCATTATGAAGAAAAAGGTAACAGTTGTACTTTTCTCAACTTTATGAACATTTTGACATGGAGATATTATATATAAACTGTTTTCAGGTATTGTTAATGGGTAAAAGTGGTTCGGGCAAAACAAGTATGAGGTCTATAATATTCGCCAACTATATAGCAAGAGATACACGACGATTAGGGGCAACAAGTGAGTGAACCATTTTTGTATTAGTTCATATGAAATTTCCCTTGACCTAGCTATTACTAATTTGTAAGCATGTTGTTAGCCCAAAAGATGTTATATTCCATACTTGAAACAACAAAGTACTAATTGCCCGTTATAGTTTGGTTGACAATATGAAAGTACAATTCCATTCAATTTATGAGTTATGTCTCTTTCACTCCACATTGTTTGTCCATGGCCCCTTAACACCAATATCCATAAATAAAAAAAACATTGACTTTCCTAATGCTATTTCCTTCAGAATACAATAGAATTTCCATTTTGAAAATAACATTTCAAATCAACTTTGTGTGTAGCTGGGAATGTTAAATAAAAGTCATTGTGGTAATTTAATACAATGTAATGAACCTCTTTGTTTATATAATATTTAAAGTGATAACACATTTGTATGATAAACATGGCCCATTTATTTATATTATATTATTCAATGTTTTGGTAACTAACTAAACTGGAGATTAGCAACTGTATTTAAAACTAACCAATAGTCACCTCTGTGCTTCTCCTTGAGAAGGATTAGTAGGGGTTTTTAAGACACCTGTATGAATGTGTATGGACATTATCACTACCTATCCCCGACTTAGCTCCTTAAGAATATTCAGTTTTATAAATACCCAAATGAATGCTTAAGTAGATTAAATTTGTGACATGGTTTTGTTATATTTGCTCATAAAGTAGAATTTTCTGTTGTGACCTCAGTGCTTTTATAGTACCGCAAGAGTCTGGCAATGTTTTGAAAACACTTCTAGTTTGACTGTCAAGTGTGTATGGCACGCAAGTAATTGTGCCACACAATAAGCAAAATTGCCTGTTATTTACCATGACCCGTAGACCCAATACAATGTTTTTCTTTATTCAGTTGATGTGGAACACTCGCATGTACGGTTTCTCGGCAATCTGGTCCTCAACCTCTGGGACTGTGGCGGGCAGGAGGCATTCATGGAAAATTATTTTGCGTCCCAAAGAGACAACATCTTCAGGAACGTTGAAGTTCTAATATACGTCTTCGATGTAGAAAGTAGAGAGCTGGAAAAGGATTCACATTATTATCAATCGTGTTTGGAAGCAATATTGCAGGTATCTATCTATTTGTATACTTATATATGTAACTTAAGAGATAATTTGTTTGAATGTAATAATCTCCAGATCTCCTTTTTTTATCACATATTATTATTATGTTATCACACCAGGTCTCTATCAGGAATTATTATTATTCAATTATTTAATTTTGAATAGTTCTTTTTATACCTTATAACCTACTTTATAAGGAAGTTAATCAGGATATTTACCTGTGTCACGTATGGAAACTGCAGTATTCATTAATCTGTGAACCTTGGGGGGTAGAATAAGGGATGTGACTGGTAATGCCAGAGGAGTTAGTGCTTATTAAATAAATAAAATAAAAAAAACCGATGTGACTTTGTATGGACGCTCATTACTTTTGAAGTTACGAATGACAATTGGTATATAGATTTATTACTGGAAACAAAACTTCTTGTATAACTCGTTTTTGAAAATTCCACAAATTGATAAAAAAGGGGATGAGTTTATATGTAGTATAATAATTGTATTCCATGCAAATCATACAAAGAGATGAGGTCCAACCAACGATATATTAATGCATGTTTCAATGTGATAACACAGTATTTTTTATATATTGTGTTGCAGAATTCTCCTGAGGCCCGAATATTCTGTTTGGTACACAAAATGGATTTGGTAGCAGAGGAGCAAAGAGAGGAGATATTCAAAGAACGTGTTGAAGACTTGAAACGGCTCTCTAGACCACTGGAATGCACCTGCTTTAGAACTAGTATTTGGGATGAAACCCTTTATATGTAGGGAACTTCAGTAACCTTTTAATTACATTATTTAATTTTACAGACGTGATTCAGTACACACTACTAACCAGCTTGTAATTTTCAGTGCCATTGTCTATGAGATTCTTATGCTGACAAATATATCCTATTTGAATTGTATCCATTATTATAAAAGGCATTGAGTTGCCTTAAATGGTCTGGTTACTGCTTTACAGTGCACTGGGTTCAGTTCCCAGCTCAGCCAGATTTCAGCAATCAATTAATTTAATTGATAATATTCTGATAATTGGCATACAAAGGGAAAAGAGTTACTGTTCAAATCAATCATAGTTAGTTTCATGAATCTTACCCTATGAATCTTCAATTAATATGATGCACCTGAATGACTTTGAAATATGTCTATTTGCTGTTATATCTCGACCAAATAGGTAGGATACTGGTTGACGGAGGAGTCAAGAGTCTCCAAAACCGGCGTGTATGCATAAAAAGAGATGAATGTAGACAAAGCGCGTCAGGTTTGCATTGACAGAGGTATTTGGCACTCCGTGTATTCTGCCTACCCCGTTAGGGACCCGGCGTGACGTTGTGTTGTATGTTTATTAGCAACCTTACATTTCATTCTGTTATTATTTTTCAGGGCATGGTCAAGCATAGTGTACAAATTAATACCGAATGTTAAAGCGTTAGAATCGTCATTGAAACAGTTTGCAGCTATAGTCGATGCAGATGAGGTATGACATTGAGCCTTTTAGATAAATGATCAGTTATTGAGAAGTCCGTCCATATCATTGCATTCCTCCGCCGAATCAGAAAAACAGTAAATCACACACTTTGAGATACACAAGTGTGTATTTTTATTAAATTTATACTGAATTGAAGATAGTAATTAATATAACGGTTTATAAAGTATCATCAACAGTTATTTCTATGACATTATTGTTGCCCATAGATTTATTTACTAAAAGAGCTCTCCTCCAAAGCCGGCCAAGCATTGGCGACTCCTCAGATGTTACAAGGTGTATAGGCGACGATGACTACTTACCATCAGGTGGCCCATCTGCATGTTTGCTGAGCTGAACTATATTAAAATAAATTACTAATACCGTATGTTCATTATCAGTAAATGTAATGGCTATGTGAGGTGTGAGGTGTTCGTAAGGTGCTGCTGTTCGAGCGCGCCACGTTCCTGGTGGTGTCGCACTGCCAGCGGCGGCCGCACCACGACACGCACCGCTTCGAGAAGGTCTCCAACATCGTCAAGCAGTTCAAGCTCTCCTGCTCCAAGCTCGCCGCGCAGTTCCAGAGCATGGAGGTACGTGACTTTGTCGTCATCATCATGCTCATCTTCTACATCATCATCATCATCATCACCACCATCATCATCATCATCATCCCTCTTCTCCTCGACTGGAACTGAAGCTACAATGGGAGCAAAGCAACGTTACAATCCAAATGTTGCAATGGTTTTATTCTCCTTTTATAAAGAGGCAAAGGATTAAGGCAAACCAATAGCTGAAATCGAATATTACTTTTTTTTTAATTGCACAACTGGTAAGAAACAGACAATGTGAAAGTTGCAACTTATAAACATCGTCATAGTCGCTATCTAAGAAATTTTAAATGTAAGAAGAAATAATGTTGATCTTAATGTGGCTGCCATGATATACAATACAATACAAAAGCTTTGATACAATACAAAAGCTTTGATAATACAAAAGCTTTTGTACAATACAAAAGCTTTGATTTTATGTATAAAATAAGCGTTTTCATTTGTTGTCAGGTCCGAAACAGCGTGTTCGCGGCGTTCATAGACGGCTTCACCAGCAACACGTATGTGATGGTTGAAATGTCGGACCCGAAAATACCTTCGGAGGCCACGCTGATTAACATCAGGAATGCCAGGAAACACTTCGAGAAACTCGAGAAAGTGTCCTCGAGCGCGCCCAGCCAGTATCAATGATGAACTGTAGATAATAAAATGTGCTCAGCACACGTAATGTTGCCAACGCAAGGATTCTCTTCATTATAATCTGTGAACGTAGACATTACGCAACGGAACATTATAATAAATCTTTTCAACGACATGCCATGAAGCAGCGTATCGAGTTAAAGTCAATACAAGCTTCTATTCCACCAAGTTTGAAGGATAAGAGGAATGATTCTTCGGTGTTCTAAATTTAAACGTCCCCTGGATGTTTTTATTTTTGTTGTTTGAAAAAAAGAAGTAGGTAGTGACATTTTATATCCTCATATTTCAATATAATTTTTAACGTTTAAAAATAGTTGAAAAAATAACTGTTACTTGTTAAACTATTTTGTCTCATTTATAAATTAGTTTATCTGCTCGACAAAATCAAAATTAAACCCCCATTGATGGTTAAAATTACAATTTTAATTAACATCAATTGTTAACAATTGTTACAAGCTTTAAATACTTTTAAAGCTAAGTATATGCCAGGGATTGAATTTTCATAATTATCCGAAGGCAATAAAGTGTTTGTGTGTACTTGCTATGAAATAATAGGTGAGAATACAATATTTTTTTTTAAAGTTAACAATATAGTTAAGGTAGTTGTCATTAGAAATGTTCGTCTTTCGTTACGAAATATTTTTCGCGGGTTTTCTAATGTCCATAGATTAAAGAATAGAACTGTCAAATGCTATAATGGGGCCAATGGGAACGCACCATAGATCAATCTTGAGAAACAGCACAGTTCAAATATTGATGATCATCAAATAAACGAGTAAATGATCATCAAATAAATAAGTGACACCTGTAAATCGAAATGAAATCTATACATAAGCAAAGGCAAAACAGTTCAGTAACTTTTTCTTCTCAGTTTATCCGATTAGCCTTTCGTTTTTTGTTTGGTAGCTATTGAAGAACTATAATGTTATCAATAAAAACATTTTGGAAACAATAAAGAAAATTATATTGAATTTAATCAAATTTAAATATTATGGTCGAATTACGACACATCCTGTCTTTTATTGTACTCCTTAATTATTATGTCCTGTTACGATGGAAAGGCCATAGTCTCCCACGTTGGCCAAACGCAGATCGGCTTAATTCAAACATCATTAAAAACGTTATTTAGGTCACTAAAGTGCGTAAAGTGTAAAGTTGAACCTCAAGCCCCTAAAGCGAGGGGGCTAAAATTAAAAGTAATAGCCTATAATAGCTTATCAATACATAGTCTTAAGCTCTATTCTAAATAGTTAAGTAGCTAGTGTAATATTGTTCTGTACCTAAAATTGTTTTGTTGTACCTAATCTTAAATCTGTGACTGTGATTTGATCATTTTGATTTGTAATGTAAGTTAATACTTTATATACATAAACTCATATTATTTAACGGCCTCAATAGAAGTATGATAGTTATAATGATTAACAGCTTTCGTCAAAAATATTGCAACCGTTTCAGTGGCACTGCATATTTAGTTTTTTTTTTAAATTTTAGTTAAATATGTATGTTGAACGTGTATAGTCGGAAATTAATAAAACCTTTGCCAACATTGAAAATTCACAATATCCTATATTACGAGTTGCGTGTTTTACTGAAATGACAAATTGAAGAGAATATTCCCTGCAAAACAGGTCTCTAGCGAGGTCAGGTAGAGTGTCTAATGGACTGAAGCGAACGCCGTATTTCCACATGTTTTCTTTCATGCCCGCTAGCCAAACGTCAATTCATTGTTTCGAAATTTTTTAACAATAATTTAAATTAATTTTTTATTCTAAAAATGTTTCCGCTTTTTTATTACAATTATTTTTCACTCATCCAATTATTATTAAAATATGCATTTTTATCGGCTGTTCTGGTGTATATTTGTCTGCTTCAGAGGCCATTTTGTATTGATACCTTTTTAAACATATATAAAATCTGTAGTTCAATTCACTGCTCAGTTACCTTACTTATCATCCTACATTCCTAATATACTCGTGGTGTTTTATTATATCGCCATAGCATGAAGGCATAGACAATGATATAGACTCA
The DNA here is from genome assembly GCA_018249975.1 of Passova gellias. Taxonomy (NCBI): domain Eukaryota; kingdom Metazoa; phylum Arthropoda; class Insecta; order Lepidoptera; family Hesperiidae; genus Passova; species Passova gellias. Next base: position 12,220 of record DWUN01000739.1, read on the forward strand.
TATTTTATTGTCTGTGGCTATAAATATTCAATGCTAATCGCGGTTAGACTTTAAAAGTTGTTTCGTTTTAATAATCCATCAGTTTATTTTCAAGATAGACTCTGACGAGGTGCCAATTTACAACTCATTACTTTAACTATAAAGTAAATTATCGATGGGAATGTAGTACATTCCTCATCGTTGCCTTTGAATTTCAACAAATAATTTTATTGATGTATTCTTTTTAATGTATAATAATTCGTTTCCCAAAAAGCCGAATGGCAAAACTGTATGTAAGTAATGTAAACATAACATTGCTGTCGCACTGCTTTTGGCGCGCCTTTTGAAGGTTTATGTCGATTGCAATCATTTTGAAAGCTTTACGTTACTAATATTGTTGAATTAATTATTTATATTATTTCAGCTAAAACGGCATGCATAAATGTCAAATGTATAACATATCATACAATTTATCTCTTATAACCTAGTTGTCCATTTGCCACTGTTATATGTTCTACTCGTTTTAAAACAATTTAAATAAATGCTTTATAAACACATATTTGTTTTTCCCATATATCTAAATGTCAACAACAGGTATGTAAACCTCAATAATAATGAAACAGTGAAATTCAGGACCTCCAAGATGTCAGATTTTTTCATTTCCCTTTTTCGAGAAGGATTTAATGTTTCATGTAATTTGAGCGCACACACCATATGAGGCAGGTACTCCTATACCACGAAAACGTTGCAGCTTTTTAAATTAACTTATTCAAATGCGAGACAAACACGTAATTTCACGTTTTGAAAACAATGTTGCATAGATGTGAGCGCTATATAAGTATTGGTCTAACATCCAGTAGCCGGCTACCTATAGTATAATTGAGTAGACCTGGAATTTGGTACAGCGAGTGTCCTCGTAAGCAGTTAAATCGATACGTACCTAGTATTCCAATTTCAACGGTATCAACGTATTAGCACATACAGGGCATCAATAATATTAAACTTTAAATACAAGTAAGTATGTAAATATATTAAACTAGATACACCATCCTTCATAACAAGTAGTTTTTATTTCATTTTAATTGTTCCCTAGCATTGTTCAGAAATTAATATCTATTAAAAAACACCACAGTTCGAGTGGCTCCCCTATAGTTGAATACCGTAACTATTATAAATAAAGTACAATAAATGGTATAACATATACCTATATATGTTGCAAGCATCTGAAATACCGTGGCGTATGGAAAAATCATATGTTAGATGACGTACATTATACTTCGCATATGCTAGGCATCTCTGACACATACTACACATCTGTTAATAGGCAGGCTCATATCGCTTACTGGAATTTACGTAGACTGTAAAATTACTTTAGTAAATGAATAAAACTCGACTGGCGTAGACGTGTAGTTCCTTTATATCTGGTTAACATTTTACCTTGATATTGAATGATAAATCTAATCAGTGATAAAGTCCACGCACGTATGCTATAGTGAAGAGCCTATTATCCAAAGTTTGTTAACCGTGCCTATGGGACTAAAGATAACCCAGTGTCTTTAATATAGTGATATCTTTAACATTAACTTTCGGTGAGTTATTTACAGTGACGATTGCTTCATTCGTGAATATCATTTGTTTTCTTCCTTATTTAGTTTGGTAATCGATAATCTAAGCGCACTTTGCTTTCGCTATCCCATTTTAATGTAATGTAGTTACACACTGAAATAAGTTATAATAACATTATAAATACTTTATATTACAGCGTTTAAAATGGCACAAAATAAACCAACCTTCAACTATCACGAGGAAACTCAAGGGGAAAAACTCGTTCGTAAATCAAAGGAATCTCCGTTCATGGTAATCGGTAAGCTTGTTATCTATCTATGTTATTATCTCTCAAACCCCCTGTCTTATTGCGAAATGGAAAAGATTAAACAATATAAAATATACTAAATTTTTTGTAGACGAAATATTGAGCGTAAGTTTCTTGTAAATATGTTACATACGAAAGCTCGCATTTTTTAGATCGTTCTCTTGTGTACCAGAATAATATTCTATCTTACCTAGACTAGCTCTGCATGTCAGTCTATTTCCTATATAATTTATGAATAGTTTTAAATGATTTTAAAGTCATAAATGTGTATAATCTTTACATAGTATAAAACAAAGTAGCTTTCCGCTGTATGTCCTTATATATGCTTAGATCTTTAAAACAACGCAATGGATTTTGATGCAGTTTGTTTTAATAAATAGAGTGATTCGAGAGGAAGGTTTATACGTATAATGCCATATACTATAGTGTATATAAATAGTACTATAAATAGTACTATATATAGTAGAGAAATACTGTTATAATTTGGCACAACGTTTGTCGGGTCAACTAGTCTATTATCAAAAAATAATTTGTTATTGTGGAACGTTACGAAATTGAATTTAAATTATTGAATAACGGCGGTTGAAAAAGGTGACTTTAAAACATAAATTCAATGCAGATTGCACTTTTTTGTGACACTCCTATGTTTTAACTGTTCCAAAGTATTTTTATTTCGTTAGATCTAGTAGGTTCCTACACGGTACAAGTAAATATAACTACGTGGCCATAACTTGAGATGTGAACAGGAAAACTGCATTATTATGATTGTCATTTTTTTTCTTTTCAGCCATTGCTGGCCTCGCAGGAGCAGTGGGCTATGGCGCGTACTCGTTCAAGAACCGTGGAACGATGAGCACCAGCGTTTTCCTCATGCAGTTCAGAGTGATTTCACAAGGCATCGCTGTAGGCGCTCTCACCGCCGGCATGGCCTACACGCTCTACAATAACTATGTTAACAAACCCACAAAACAAGATGGCGGAATAACTAATGTATTAAAATCGAACGAACACTAAAATAATGTTATATTTGAATTGTACCTTACTCAATTCGATCGTTGTTCTAGATTACTTCATTTATAATTATGTAGCTTAGGTAAGTTACTATTAAGTATCTTTTCTTACAACTATACATATAATCGAAAGTCTCGTATTATAATAGTTGCGAAATTTCGCAAATTTTTGCGAGAAACGTTTGGAGCCTGTAGGATCTGTGATAACATGTGTTGCACTAGGTCCTTGCATGTAATTAATAATTAACATAATTCTACATAAATAAACCTCCTAACGGTCCTTCCTTCCTTTTTCTTTCTAAAGAGACTACGTAGGTAGGTACCTAATGTTTAAATCCTTGAACACCTTCTTGCCATGCTCTTTGGTATTGACATTAACTCTATCAGAAACACTCTAGGGACATTCCGGAAAACTTATTTTTGGACTACCTAGCCACCTTAAACTTTGATTTTTATGTTAAAAACCGCCTTAAAACTTTGACCTTCTACTTTGGCAATTTCTACTGCCTACTTGCATTTTGATCGGATATATTACAGAAAGGATATATACAATTATTTAGGTACTAAAGAAGAACAGATATTTCCCTTATAATAGGAAAAATAACATTTCAGATAGAGAGCATGTATAATTAATGTATAAGATATTTTATAATGAGACAACTATTTATATCAAATACCGATTTTGCAAATAGGATTTATCTATAAACTAACAAAACACATCTAAAACTGTTTCTCCTAATAAACATGCATAATTTAGTTATTTCCTAAAATGTTCGTATGGTACAAAGGTACAAAACATACCATTTAAAACCAAAACTGCAGTGAAATTATTGAAAATCCTTTTAATGTCCATACTTTATTTAGTAACAGTAACTATGCTAATTTTTTTCACACAATTTCATCTGGTTTAGAATCGACATATTGGATATTTTGTAAAATTCGCTTTGTTCACTCACTACAAATACGTAGATAAATATCAAATTAACATACATACAATAGGTACGTACGTCACTCATATACAGCACTGGATTAATTTGGAATTTCAATCAAATGTGTATGAATAACGGGTTTACTGATTATTTTTGCCACTATTGTACCACTTATAGATATGGCCTTTGAATATTTAATAGTCATTCAGTACTGTACCATTTTTGGATGTATATATTCAAATATGTATTTTGTGTATGTATGTGTGTGGATATTGATGTCCAGCATGCCAAAAGTGATATACATGGAGGCAATTAAGTTATATTAAGAATAAACAAAGCATTGCCAGACTACTGTTAAAGACAAGATACGTGTAATTTCCGAAGAATGGCAGGATTTAATTAATACTTATTATTATGTCCAATAAACTATACGGTATATCAGGCACAGGTGGTCAAACACTTCTGGTTTAAGCATTAAGTCTATGTTATCACACTGCTTAACTGTTATAATTAACTTGGTCATACAAAAATAACAAAACCGTATGACTGCTGCAGACTATAAGATGAACTGTAAAAGCGATAATTTATAACAAAACTCTAAAGAGATTATTCTAAAACATTGTATACAAATATAATGCTATACCAAATGAATCACGTAGAATCAAAGGATACAAATAAAATGGGTCAACCAATGAATCAGTTAATAAATTTTAATCACTACATAACTCAACACACTCTGTGAGATTAACAATAGTTTTATTATGTTACAATAAAGATGTAATATCACATTCGAATTTTTTTAAACACAGTAAATAATTTATTACGAAACCAGGTTCGGTGCAGTCTTTTAATACTGTTCATATTCACAAAAACAATATATTTGTGAATGTCTAACTAAGCATCTACAAAACAAATAAACATTAATGTGACACAATACCAAAAACATTAAGGAAACAGGCAGGTGTTGTTGTGACTGTGACGTAAAACATCAATGATGAAGTGGAAATCTACGAATCGGAAACAGAGATCCGAAAAAGACATGCTGAACCACTGGAAACTTAGCTAACACCTCCTTTTTGTACATTTTCATCAGGCCTTGATTAATTTTTGTCCACGAACCGACTGCACTTATGCTCCACAACTGATTAGAATGCTCAGCGAATGGACCCTTCTTGACCTCTTTAATATATTTTATGCATGACAGAAACATGTAATCATCGCAGTATTTGTCAATGATTTCCTCTTCTAAAAACTTTGCAGGTGGATAGATTCTAGGTTGGTCGATGAGTTGAGAGCTGCCCCAAATGAACGGCACAAATTGATAATCATCTAGACTCCACACACCGTGACTACCTGCCGGCTCCATCCTATACGTCTGTTGTAACTTCCTAGCGATATTTAAATACTTATTGAAAATCAAGAAAACCGTTGCAACATTATCCTCAAACTGAAGACAACCTATTTTATATAGGCAACACAGGAACATGATGAACGCCATCTCATGCCCTGTTCCGTAGTCAATTCTAGTGGCGTTCCCAAAGCTCTCCTCAAAATACACTTTGATTTCTGGTATGGCTAAATGCAAACTCGATTCTAATGCTTCTTGTAGTAATATTGTTGTATTGGACTTAACTTTAACAAGCCAATCTCTGAAGGCAACATTTCCAAACCTTTGCGGCTGTTCAATAGGTGGAAACTCACCAATCAACTCATCTATTTTATCTAGAACATTCAATATCTTGGTTACATTTTCTGATACTTTACAATCCACTGAGAGTGGTTTAGCTTTTATGGCCTCATTGAGTGTCGCAACAAAGCCTGTGTACTCCATGTAAGCTTCTGACTTCTCCCATATAGCCATGTCTGTAATAGTTTTGACTAGCTTCTCGGGCTCCACAAACCGGTGGTTATGTGGAAGGGATACGGTACTCGTTTCGATTTTTTTGCCATCACCGATGTCACTTTCTGCATTCATCTGTAACAAAGAAGAATATTTACGTAATACATATTGTAATCATATGAATTGAATTCGCAAGTAAATGCTCCTTAAACACAATCGTTATTAATTAGATTCGAATTAATCGCGTTAGATAATTAAGAAAACACGAAATCTTGTACACAAAAAACACCATTATCATAATATGGCTATCAGCAAGAGCTGTGATAAAAATGTAGTTTTTTATCATCTGCCCCCCGCCCTTGGAAGCGCGTGTGCTAATGTAATATATTAATTCTTATACTCCAATGAATCGGACTCGAGGCATCCACGATAACCGTACATTGAAGGTCACAAGTGTCAAAAACCTTTAATACACATGTACGCTTACCCGTTAATTCTTTATCGCATTTTAAGCCACAAAGTGCAAATTTCAGAACTGCAGACAGTGAAATGGAAAGAATTTTGCGTGGCATTATGAGATACCGAGTACTGGACCGCGCGAGTATGGTCAAACAGTTCCAAGAAGTAAAAGACAACCCAACTGTAAGTGAAATATACGCAACCATACTAACCTTGCACCTTACACTTTAATCGCACTTGAGATTGCGACTAATATAACTTTATTAATCACCTGATTTATTTACTAAAAATATCACTGTTCAACACGTGTAAGCTTTAAGTCTATTTTAATACAATAATATTATTCAGATATCAATAGCTTTGACTCTGACATAAATGACATATGTAATATATCTGTAATATATAAATACCTATCACTCGGTCTTGACATTTCATACCATAGATAATACATACAATTACCTCCGTTGATAGAAAATAATCTCTACATATGGAACTTATTACTATTATTAGAAGTAGCCTTTTTTCTTCATATGCTTTATGAAATATACAATGTGTGGTATTTACTAACACCCGTAGAAGCTTTATAATTCATCCATATTCGACTTCCACTGCCATTATTTTTTTAAAATTACCTATGCCCATCACTTTCCTAAAATACAGCCGAAAGCAGTCTTCTACACTTGTATGGACAGCAGAATGATACCTACAAGGTTCACGGAAACTTCAGTTGGAGACATGTTTGTTGGTAAATAACATAAAACAGAAAAACGATATTTCATAGTACCTATTTATTATTTTTTTGAATTATGACATATTTTTTCACAGTAAGAAATGCTGGAAATTTAATACCCCACTCTCAGCACTTTGTCGATGAACTGACAAGTTGTGAACCAGCAGGATTGGAACTAAGCTGTGTAATAAACGATATCAAACATGTTATCGTTTGTGGACACAGTGATTGTAAGGCTATGAACCTTCTCTATAAACTAAAAAATAAGGAAGAGTCTAGCAAAGTAAGTTCCTCATGAGATACTAACCAGTAATGTATATATGTGCATAAATGCTGGAAAATTCAATTAGTTCTGTATTATTTCAGGAGCAAAGACGAATATCTCCATTAAAATCATGGTTATGTACTCATGGGCAAACAAGCCTTGAGAAATTTTTGGAAATGAATGGTGATTTCAGTAAGCCAATGTTATTCATTGGTGAAACTCCACAACGCAAATTTGTGGCATACATTGATCCCGATAATAACTTTAGTATCGAAGACAAACTATCTCAGGTACACACAGTGTTGAAAACCCTATGTATTTAATCACGTTAACTGGTAATGGTTTTCTATTGTGTGTAATATTTATTTTCGTTTGTAGGTGAATACTCTGCAGCAGCTTCAAAATGTAGCGTCGTATGGTATGCTGAAAAAACGTCTCGAGAAACATGACCTGCACATTCATGCATTGTGGTTCGACATCTATACTGGCGATATTTACTATTTTAGCAGACGCGCCAAAAGATTTATAATAATTGACGAGTCTAGCTATGAATACATATTAGCTGAAATTCGTCGATATTACTCATAATAAATAATTCTTCTCTAAAGATGTGTAGATAAAATTCGTGGGACCAGTAATCTTAATGACTTAACTCTTTACATTTGATTTAAAGAAACTAAAGAAAATGTATTTTTTATTTAAGTAAGTAAAAACAATGGGCATAAAAGTACTACGAACAGTGAAAATCTCAAAAATTGCATAATATTTATAAAAACTCATAATTTAAAATTTACATTTTTTTAAAAATGGAAAGTAAAACTTGTTTTTAAGACTTTTTAATATTAAATGTACTTATATTTAATATTATATTGTTTTGATTTTAT
>DWUN01000740.1:0-20183 GCA_018249975.1 Passova gellias
TAAGGACAGAGATATTTGGCACTCGGTGCTCTCTGCCTATCCCGTTAGGGACCTGGCGTGATGGCATAATAATAATAATAGTAATATTGCCAAAACAAAGTCAAATGCATTGATTCATTACAATCATACCTTCGTATGATTAAGATTAATTAAATATACATCTACAAGCTATACAAGCGATACACTTCGAATATGTGAATGATACATTAGGGGGTATTCCACACATTAGCGTTCGACCGCGAAACATTGAACTCGACGAGTCCAATAAAAGAAAAGGCAATCCCGACCCCCAACCCCGTCGGTAAATAGGTCAAGACCAGAGACTAAGGGAATCCGATTAGCACGGAGATAGAAAACTTGATAACGTGCAAAAACTAGCAATGTGCAGCCTAAATCATAAACGGTCAGTAACGTTGGAAATTGCAGGTTTTGTTCCTTTCTATCACAAGTCGAACAGCACGGAGGGAAGGAGACAAAAAATATTCAAATAAAGTCATGACTATCGGTATACCACGTTATATGTGACAACTTAAAGTTTGCCCGAAGCATTTCAACATTCTTTGCTACTTATAGCCTTTTTAAGTAGCTGTAAAATTTCCTTAAATAAACAAACCGCCATCTTCGGTAATTATTCCATATGACATTATTATAAAATATATATCCAACATCAAAAACTTTTCTATCCATCATGTAATTTGATAAAGCCCTGCCATTTAGCCTTATATCCAAGGCAAACACGCCGAAGCAATTAGTTGCTGCTGTAGCGCAAACAAAAGAAACACATTGGTCCGTCAACAAGGAAACGTGTGGAACCTTCTCGAATATTCTCGGTCGACCGTAAAACATTCGAGTGGATGAAACCAACAAAAGAAACGCCAGTCCTGACCCGCTCAACGCGTGTCGGGATATAGGTCAAGACCCGAGTCTGTCGGAATTCGGAAGGAAAATTCCCGCTTATTTACCTGAGGGGCGACTTCAGGGGTCTGTGACGTCGCGCGGAAAGAATCCGGGGGTGTGTTGGGGAGCTGCGTGGTATTCGCCGTATTTTTATCCAAACCAGCACACGTGGATTAGTGAGCTTCGATTCGTGTTGACTGTGACATCAATTTGTCAATGAATCTTCACGCACTCCAGTTTCTGTTATAATCACTTTCAAGCTTTAAGCTTTAGCCTCCGTATAAGCCAATATTAGGAAAGACGTAACATTTTTAGGCTTTGAATTTTTTGTTTTCCAGATTGATCGAGTACTGATGTATTGAGTAATTGTTTATTTATAATAAAAATATTGTTACTATTGAGCTGTTTTTTTTTATTTTCGAAAATGTTTAAAAAGTACCCAAGCAATTTTTTGAAATTTGGACAGGAAAACGTCTGTCGGGTCAGCTACTATTTAACTAAACATGATCCAACTACACAAATACAGATATTAACTGTAAGAATCGGGCAACGTTATGGTACTTCGCAAATCGTTCGTATAATATTTGACTTCTCCCATATAAGTAAGTAAAATCAACATCCTATTCAATTTTAACTACAGTCATTCCTTTCCAGGGAAGATGAATACTTGTATCCGTTTGACTTTTCACGGTAAGAGTGCTGCTAGGATATTCTGAGAAATATCTAATACCTCTTGCATGCGATTTTGCTCGCGCAGAAATCGAATTTCTATTAAGTATTATTATTATTATACCATCACGGCAGGTCCCTAACGGGGTAGGCAGGAAACACCGAGTGCGAAATATCTCTGTCCTTACTAACCTGAATGGCTTCGTCTACATTTATTCTCTTCATCCTGACATGCCGGTTTCTGAGACTCTTGACTGCCCCATCAGCCAGTGTCTGACCTATTTGGTCGAATCAAAATTCTAAAAATCAATAACAACAACAACAACATAACATCACAGGGTAGGTAAAAATCAATAAATGCATTCATGAACTATCAACAGAAAGAAAGCGCAGAAGGAGAGAAACTAAATAAAGAGACTAGTTACTATAGAGAAAATCTGACTATTCTCTCAATAAAGAAAGAAAATTATGAACTCTATTAATCTCCGCCCAAAGCTAAGCATTGTTTGAACGAAATCGCAACCTGCGAAGAAAATAGAAGTTGTAACATCCAAATCCTTACGCTATTCTTTCGATCGCTAACTAAACAAAATATTATATATACCAGCTGACCCGGCAAACGTTGTTCTGCCATATACATTATAACAGTATTTCTCTACTATATAATGTATGTTATTTATTATACATGTGAATCTTCCTCTTCAATCACTCTATCTAGTAAAACAAACCGCATCAAAATCCGTTCCGTAGTTTTAAAGATCTAATCGTACATAGGGATAAACAGCGGAGAGCGACTTTGTTTCATACTATGTAAAGGTTAAACTTAACGCAATGCTTACGTTCGGCTAGCATGGTAACGTTGAAATAGATATTAACAATGTAATGACAATCAAAACGCTCTATTGAACGCCAACTAACCGATATAGGATATAACAAACGAACGTCGGTGCCTTAGTTCCTTGCATAAGCGACACACGACACGAAGAACACGGAAGCGGCTGCACTCGAAACGGCATTGCCACACGAAAATAAACCGTATCGGTCCCACGGTGGAAGACACCGACGATCATTGTAGTACAAACAGTCGGCGCTAAGCATTGCGAACTGATGCCAAAACGTAGCCGTCGAATATGATTGCTCCTAATGCGGGGTGGAGTGGGCCGGGAGAGGGGGGTGTGCGTTCGCCGTGTTTCTGACCGAGCAGTAAGTCTGGCTTAATCCTATCGGAAACGCGGACCCCCATTGAAGATCGGGAAGGACGCACGGTGGTTACGGATCGGGTGATATATCTCGGGATATCCGAGTTTAGTTAACTCTATCGTTGAGTGCGTCCAATAAATGTTGTGTCTTCGTTAAATAACTGTTATGTTTACATGGATACGATGTCATTAATGATCTTTTTCATTGTTTTCTTTTCGCACGCATAACGACCGTTTAAAAAGTACGAGTAGATTACTAAGAAGTAATTTGTATGGGAATTCGTTTATTACAGTAATAGAATGATAAGTATAATTTTTTTATAACTTGTTGAATATTGAAGGTGTATTATGTTTGATGAAAATAGTTAGTCCAAAAAATATTGTGCGTACATTATTATTCCACTACACACGTTAGTTATGTTCGATGACAATAGTTTTTTTTTATATTTTTTAGCCTAGCAGACAGGCAGACGGGCCACCCGATAGTATGTGGTCACCGTCGCCTATGGACAAAAAAATAATATTTTATAACAAAAATAATATTTTACGATAATAAATAATAATTTACATATTGAAAGTACCTACGTTAAGTTTGAAGGAAATAGTTATTACAAAAAATATTGTGCGCAAATTATTATTCCACAACATGTGTAAGTTATCATCGATGAAACAACAGTTATAGAAAAATAATATTTTGTGCAAACGTTTATATATTCAGTTAACATACTGAGGGAACGTTATTTTCATTGAAAATAGTTATTACACAAAATTCATATCCGAACGGTATATCTTAACAAAACATGTGACAGACGCAAAGCATAAACAAGACATTATTCGAAATGCACCTCCATCATGTCCGTGTAAACCGTCGGACTTATCCGCTCTTCGTGCGCGCTGTGCTGCCGCACTGCATCTAGGCGGAGGGGGGACATTACAAATTAATAGTACAAAGACCGGCCGCAGATCGCCGCTGCGAAAATTTACAGGCACCAGACACTTATACTGCTCTACAGAGTATAAAGGCAAGGCTTACGTATGCACGCTATACGTCGAGGCGACAACTACAGGCGGCCCACTGTTTTATTGCCTGTAAACAAACTTTTCTCGTCCGATGTTTAGTGGCACCGTTTAATGAACATTTTCGTATATTAACTAATGATAATGACATCAGAAATTGGAAATTGATTAAAGAAAATTTACAACTTGATTTGACACATTTTCTCGCATTCGTAATGTATGTAAGAACAGTTTTATTTACAGGGAAATTAATGGATTCAGTCATTCGTTCAGTTTATGAGGTCATCGACCTTAGCGAATGATTTGGAGTTCTTTATTTAAAATTATAGTAACGTTAACAAAGCTTTTCACGTTCTATATTTTTTTTATAACATAGATAACAAAGTTGCGTACTTGTCCGTGTCTTGTGAGGTCATGATATACACGTCTCATGATTTCAAAAAGCGTTCTAATCATTTTGACAATCAAATAAAATGTCCATTAAATTGCAATAACGACTTAACATATCACTTACATATGTATGATTGCTGTTTATATGGAAATAACTGAAATACGGTTAATACGGCTCCTTTGTATATTATGTTGCGGGAATGTTGTTATAGAACTGGTTAGTTTTTTGTTTTCGTTGGACCATACATACATATTTATATTTAACTAGCTGTGCCCGCGACTTCGTACGCGTTTGAATTTAATTATTTTATGTTTCTAAAATAAGAGTAGCCTAAGTTATTGCTTATTGCATCAGCTATCTGCCAGTGAAAGTCCTATCAAAATCGGTCCAGCCGTTCTAGAGATTAGCCAGAGGAACAAAAAGTCAGACAAAAAGACATAAGTTGTAAAAACCGTTATTTTGGTACACGTACCATGAATGCATTTAGTAAAAAGCGGTTACTTTAATATAACATACATACATACACTCCAATTTTTTTTATTTGTATCGATGTTGTTCCCCGAGGCGGCAAAGGTTCTCAATCTTTATATGGAGTCGTTAATGCATGTTTTAGCAATAGATATTGATTAAACAGAGCAGCTGATGCCTTGATGAAGAGTCGTTAATATGTTCTAATTAGGTATGAAGTATTTATATATCAGCTACATCTTGTTTGGCTATAGACACAATACGTTTTGAAGTAAAACTTAAGTGCAGACAATTCGTAAAGAATAATTAAAAGAATTCCGACTAGACACTTTAAAATAAACCTTAAAGCCTATGCAGTAAGTATGAAAATAATAAGCACCGCTATTCTTAAGTGTTGATTGACGTTTGATTTGAAAACTTATTTGCCACATTGTTTGATTAAATTCAAATATTAATAGCAATATCTGGGAACGATTCCACACGGCAATCCGATTCCAAATTAGGCAATTGAGTGCCCGTGTTATGGTAACCGGACAGCTGATAAACATACATATATACATACAATATAAAACGTATATAGATATTTTTATAACCACCGCACACAGAACGCACAAATGCGCTCATGACACAAACGTTTATCCTGAGTGGGAATCGAACTCGCGACCTCCGGTTTTCTTCAGGGTCTGTAACTACGCGACTGCGAATCTAATCAATAAAATTAATAATAATCATTATCAATGTTATCATTATCAGTTCACACATTTTAGTACGGCTAGTACGATTCCAAAACAATCGCTATCACGAGTTACCCCCTACCCTACATACGGCGTCGGCCACCCCAACGCTCACAACCCCTTCTCGGTACCAAGGCACCGCTAGCATGGTGCGCATTAGCGATGCCATGTCAACGATAAGTCTGGGCATGCCTTAAAACTTAACGACTTATTCAGCTGGACTGATGTTGCTGTATCATTCCTACTGTCTCGAAACTAATCACAACATAGTACAAAACAAAGTTACATTCCGCTGTCTGTCCCTATGTACGCTTAGATCTTTAAAACGACGCAACGGATTTAGATGCGGTTTTTTAAAATAGATAGAGTAATACAAGAGGAAGGTTTATACGTATAATGACATAGGATATTTTTTAAGATTTTTTTTTTACGAAAGATAAAAAAATATTTGTCAAATTTTTCAAAGTATCCTAGAAAATTAAAATACTGCCCAAAGACAATATTCCACGCAAACGAAGTGTCGGCCAAAAGCTAGTGAATAATGAGTAAGTAATCGGTGAATATACGCAGTGATAGCCTAATTAATGGTTTGAAATTCAGCCTCCCACTCCGGGGGGTCTGGGTTCGATCCTGGCACGCAACTCTGATTTATTATGTGCGTTTTATAAGTAAAATTTAAATATCACTCGCTATAACGGCAAAGGAAAACATCGCACCTTACAGACGTTGCGGATTATATAATATTTTCTGAGGTGTGTGAAATCTACCAATCCGTACTTTGCCAGCGCGGTGGACTATTGCCTAAATCCGGTTTTGGTCAATGAGAGTCTCTAACCACTTGATCACGAGACAATTAATGTAATGTCGATTCTTGTGCATTTCTTTTAGATTGTAACTTCCTAAAAGTATACCGTGATTTGGGTTGTGATATCAAACTTATCACGTCTAACCCCTATCCTTAATTTAATTACCCTACGCCCTTCGCCCACCCCTCGGTGTTGTAATAGTTGTGATCTGTAAAATATCAGCTATCTTCACCGGATTTCATTTTCTCACTTAGTAATTAAAGGAAGGATATGATCAGTTCGCAGGTGATTTGTAAATTACATCATTTTATGTAGCAACTTAAATGTAAAAGAAATAAAGTAAAGTGTGCTGAATGTAGAAGACCCGTGAGAAGTTTGTCGGGACCTTAGTTACCTAGTCCTGCGGGTAATACCAACACGATAGGTAGTCAATTCCATAACCTACTTTCACCCAATAGATTAGTAACTATATAAATTATGTGCTTAGTACATACATACCATATCACTACATAGTATTAACACAAAGTCGCTTTCTCTGTCCCTATATCCCTATGTATGCTTAAATCTTTAAAACTGCGCGACGGATTTTGATGCGGTTTTTTTTAATAGATCTATATAGAGTGATTATAGAGGATGATTTATATGTAAAATAACATGCATTAAATAGTGGAGAAATACTGTTATAGTTTATATGGCAGAACAACGTTTGCCGGATCAGCTAGTAACTTATAAGCAATACCTGCAAAATCCACTTTAATTGCTTCTTAATCTGATTTATTAACAGAAGTCATATTTGTTCATTATTCAAAATAATATACTTCATTTGTTTGCGTTTGGTTTCATATATAATGCGGAAAATGTTGAAAATGTATCGAAATATTTGATTTGAAAATCGAATTCTGAAAGCGGATGTGGTCGATGTGGCGGCGCTAAAATGTGTTTTTCGTGTACCAATAACGAAACTATTGCTTAAAATGTTTATAAGTTTTTGGTCAAGTGTGTCCCTTTGTTATTCATCGTTAAAAGTATTTTTTGTACTGTACTTAATAACATTGAAAATCTTACAACATATCGTATATATTATGTACAGCGACCCCAAGTTTTGCCACTCGAGTTCCCGAGAACCACAAATCCCGTTCTTGTCTCTCGCAGTGATCTCCTTTTGAACGCAGATTATAGTGTGTATATACCTATCCTTCTCGCTTTAGTGTAAATATGTAACGTTTTTTTTAGATTGTATGTTATTCTAACAATTTTTCGTTTTATTTCATTTCATCAAGCTAGAAATATTTAATAAATACATTTTTTTTTTCACAATGGTAATTTGGTTTCTTATTAGTTTAATTTTGATTCTCTTAGTGGCCTACTCGACTTCGCTATTTGATACGTGTTCGAGTGGGCCACCGTGCATTACGCGCGTTAACATGCGCTGCGGCATCTTTCCTCTGTTGGACAGCAGCTTGCACAGTTGGTGATACATTTAGCGGGACACAGAATGGCAATTATAACAGAGAATTATATAAAAATTAATTAAAAGCAAAGTAAGATAGTAAGGTAAGATAACAACAGGCAAACTAGCGAAAAGTAAATACATTTAGATTAATGAAGATTTTTACATACGTTTCATTTTATTGTATGTGGTTAAGTGTCAAAATTTTCGTTTTTGTGGAGGCAATAACGGCTTTGGTCGACCTCGGCTCGTTTAAAGTCTACTACATACCTTTTGCATCATATAACTTGTATTTAGTTTGAAGTAAGTACGTTAGAATGTTGTGTAAAACAATGAATCAAGATGGCGGACATATGAATAATAGTTCAACATTTTGTAACTAGATGGCGCTACGAGTATTTCTGAATCACGCTGTTAAGATTTCTTGTAGAATACGTATATACCCATGCAACATAATTATCGAGTACTCTGGTTTCCCTTCAAAACGTATAAATCTTTCGCCTTTTACTAAAGATTTCCGTGGAGGGGAACACTCAAATGAGTCTTACTCTATTTTTGTTATGCCTTACGAAAGTGAGGCTTATGATAATTGTTATAAAAATGTGATATTATTACATATATAATAAATATAATAGATAAGTTTGATTTGTCATATGTATCTTGCTTATGTACTGTATAAGTAAATTTTGCCATTTGTGCGCTGGAGAGCCACAAATCTCGCGCTTGTCTCACAACGATCTAGGTTCCTATTCAATAAGCGCAGCGCGAAGCCGAGAAACGTCTAGAATATTGCCTTCCATTCATCACTGATACATACTCCTCCAAGTACTGTAATATTAGTAGTGTTAGGGTATCATAAATTATTTTCAAGTAATACTTTTACATTAACAACTCATGTATAAATACATTTTGTTAATAAATCGATGTTAAGTACCTACTGTCTATTTCGGTTTATTTTATAATTGTATTTTATTTTGAGTTCAGAAGTTATTTCAATTTTTATCCAAATATTTGGAAACGAAATCATTTAACATGATATTTGCAATTAAATTAATATAATTTGACTTGCTAATGAATATAAACGATTTATATATTATTTACATTAACAGTAAATAGAGAACAAACATACCTTAGTTATTAATGTTTTTGGTAGCCTAGCGTTTGGGTACCAGACGGTCCAAAGCCACACATTCGACGCTTATCTTTCACGGCAATCTTCATTATGAATATACTAACCGCCGCGAAGTAATACGGAAAAAGGGTTATCAACACCTTTACTGAAAACAATTGTTTTTACAATGATGGCTACTAATAAGATTTCTTTTTACTTAAGTCATACATCACTTCATACGTCATTTTTAACTCTGTTAATGCTAACTTAATTTCTTGTATACATGTTTGTAATAATGTTTGTTTTTATTATGAAAACTATTCAGCAAACCAATTCATACACTAAATTAACTGTATAATATTAAAACGTTACGTAGGTAACTGTGCATCTAGCAAAACGGAGATTTAAATCAGTACTTCTACTCTGAACCTGAGTGAAGACTAATACGTTTTTGATGTGATTTTTGACCCATTTTTAAGTCTGTTCAGCACTGCATATGATAATCATTATTATCCAACGATAATATACATATCTTATACGTAATGTGGACGGAATTTACTTCTCACTGACTGTTCTCGTCTTACATGTCCCCAACGTATTTGTTTAGAAATTACAATATCTTACGTACAAATTGGTAGTTATATCGTTCCTACATTCCAAAGATAAGATATCATTATCATCATCAGCCCCTGTCCCTCCACTGGTGGAGATAGGCCAAAGATACGACAAGATATGCAGTGTGTAAATTAAAGAGATCGAAATAAATGTATCACAAATCATCAAATACAACAAATAATATCCTACAAAATTTTTATCATTCAAGTGCGTTCAATTTTAAAAAATATGTTATGAAGGATCTAAAGGAAGCGACGGTCTCATGCATTTAAATTGAAATTTCTTTCCATTGACGCCAATAGAAAGGTAGCTTATCGTATAGAACTTAAGAACCCTACTAGAACATTCCAGATTCAAACAATGCTTCCAGTTCGATTCTCAAACGAGTGGCGCTTGAACGGTCTTGAACTTACTTTGGGTAGCAGTGAGCTAGTTTCGATAATCGTTACTAATTGGCGAGCAGCTTAGCCGAGTTTGAATGTATTCATGTGTAATGCTCAATTAAAACAATATTTGGTACTTGAAAGTTTTTGAACTTGGAGCTTTTTAAGCAAAGTAAAAAATCTCCTGTTTTAATCTCGCCATTGTTACGCGTACACGTGTTATACTCTTACGACGTATGAATAAACCACTATTCTTTAAATGCGTCAATAATGCAACAATACACTTGTAAAAAATTTACTAGCACGCCTATATTACGGATACCTCGCTATTTTCTAAACCCGTTAATAGTCTATAACAAATAAATGTATTGTAAAAATGTATATCTTATACATAAATTGTTTTCCTTTATTTCTTGGTTAAATTTAATTAAAATGTTACTATTCCAGTATTTCCTGGACTATTAGGGTAAATACACGTTTCCTGTTAATAGCAGCGAGAGCGAAACACGAACGCGAGATAAGTCTCTGCAGAGAGGAAACCGTTATAGTTCTCGTCTAAGCTTACTTAATATCGCCACTGTGTCATTACAATGTCTCTCAAGTATAATATAATATAAATAGTAAATACAAATAGTATACAAATAAAAATATCCAAGTTTAACGATACCAACGGGGGTCGATGCCTTAACATACCCTCCGAAATACAAAATATTATCAATACACGTTATTTATCTTAATGCAATTAAGTACAACAGAAATTAAATTTGAAAATGGCATATTGAAATTTAGCATAGAGCGTAGGACTAAAATGTTAGTACTCTTTTGGCACAGTATATTTGCAATGCCCAATCCCACAACTTACAGGATCGGTTTTTATATAGTATTTTATGACAGTTGGCAAACGTACTGGCTGTATTTAACAAACAAACAACTGTACTTCGTTACAACTTTATGTTTCTGATTTTTATTTTACAATTAGTATTAGTTCGTAGCAGCTAAGTTACACGATTTAAACACGACGTGAATCACTACAACATAGTATGTATAAAACAAAGTCGGTTTCCGCTGTCTGTCCCTATGTATGCTTAGATCTTTAAAACTACTTAGCGGTTTTTAATGTGGTTTTTTTTAATAGATAGAGCGATTCAGTAGGAAGGTTTATATGTGTAATAACATCCATTATACAGTACAGAAATACTGCTATTTTTGACGTTTCTAATGTTATGTCGTAAATAATTACATTCTTTGCAGCGGGGGCGAGACGATGTGGCGCGCAAAATCTAGTTGACTATAAACGATTTTATGTGATCACGTCCGAAGCGATAGTAAATTCTAACAGAATAATAAAGTAGATTAACACATACTCCTCTCGAATACACAAGAACAAAATATAAATTTGTTTTCATATACTCGTATACATCAATTTTAAAGGAGCCGTGTATATTTACACAGCGTGTTGACTTCACGCAAAACTCAACACGGACGCAGGTAGCGCGCGACTGTATTAGTAATGCATGGACTGTAAGACCGCTTTTGTTAATGATGGTTTTGCTTACATGCAATTTCTGTATTCACACAACAAACCCTT
This sequence comes from Passova gellias, assembly GCA_018249975.1. Classification (NCBI taxonomy): domain Eukaryota; kingdom Metazoa; phylum Arthropoda; class Insecta; order Lepidoptera; family Hesperiidae; genus Passova; species Passova gellias. The sequence goes on from DWUN01000740.1 coordinate 11,329, forward strand.
TGACAACTTGTACTGACAAAAGAATAGCTAACTAGTTAACAATTGTACTTACATTGTATTTCCTTGTATTATTGTAAGACTGCGTAAGCGAAATTGAAATAAGTATTTACCACTGCGTTTAGCAAAATTTAATATCTATGAATCATGTGGAAAAATGTAGTAAAATCCGTTAACTTTTGAACTATACTTATGTATTATCGATTTATCGAAAGAGCGAACACAAGTTGTTCGATACAGTTAAACAAAAATGCCTAACGCGTCATATATTTGTATACACCCCGTTAACTCCACGGTAAAGTCAACAATTTACGCAAAGTAGTTCGAAAACGCTTTAGTTATGTACGGGCCGGGATCGCCTTTGTTAATTATAACGCCTCCCTGGCCTACTGGAAAATTGGTGTACTTTAAACTAAACAAAGCCTTTTCCATGTACGATTTAATTTATACAATCACTACACAGTATAAAACAAAGTCGCTTTCCGCTGTCTGTCCCTATGCATCATTAGATCTTTAAAACTACGCAACGGATTTTGATGCGGTTTTTTTAAACAGATAGAGTGATTCAAGAGGAAGATTCATATGTATAATAACATCCATTATATAATAGAGAAGTGTTATAATTTATATAGCAGAACAACGTTTGCGGAATCTCTAGATTATAGATTTTACATTTTTTCTCTGTGAAGTTAAAACACTGTATAATCTGTCGCCTATTTTACCTGTAGAACCTTTTTTAGTAATTTTACTTACGTAGTTTTTATAAATACAACTAAAAGCACAACAAAACAATTTAATATCCACGGGTAGCTATATTTTTTAACGGTTTAATAATGAAAAGTATTTATCTCTTCTAAAGCAACACATAGAAAAAAGCTATTTATTTTATATCCGTGTTGAGGGTTAAACAAACAGCAATACTTTGGTTCAGGTAAACATCAATTCCGGGCGAGTCGTATGTTCGTATACACTCGGTTGATTCAACGGGAAAGTCAACAGTTTACGCGGAGTAGCTCGGGACCAGTCGGGACCCCTTTAGTTATGCATGGACTGAGACCGCCTTTGTTAATTATGACGCGACCCTGGCCTATTGTAAAATAGAGCCACGTTGAACTACATTTAGTGTTAGCCGATACAACCGAAACTAGCAACGGTGATACGTAAACAATAAATTGTACATTTAAGTGTTAAGAATCATAAAGTGCATTAGACGAAGTACATACATTGATGATGTCGGCATGCTTTCTGATTATGTCGAAATCGGTCTCAGGATCGATCTCAATGTACACCTCAACAATCATTAACAAGAGATAGCTAGAGCTAGCAAGAGCAACAAATAGCTACGAGGCTGTGTCAGTAGCCCTAGACATGGCTATTCCTGGGAGATCTCAATTTCTCCTATCATGAGATGCACGACCATATTAAAAAAATGTAGTTTGAAGAACTAAAAAACACGCTTTTGTTGCAGTTCAATTTCAAAAGTAGAAAATAATAATTTAGGAAATAATAAAAATGATAGTATGTAAACTTGAAACAGACACTATTAAATCTAGAATTAAAATAATTCGATGTTTATATTAGTATTGTTACCCACGATTGACGACAAAAACTATATGTTATATAATATAAAGCAGCGCGCTCTAACTATAAGAAAGGCAATTACGCTACTTACAAAAAGTCTTTCATGGTTGAAGATAGCGTATTCTGTACGAAAGTTGGAGCTAGTTGGAGCACGAGGCACGTGACTGTGCAACTTTTGGGGCAATTTTGCATTAAAGTCAGTTCTTACATCTTAGTTACTGCGACACGGCGAGGCAGACTATTACATTGTAATTTACGACGCTTTAAATTCATGAAATACGTACATATTTGCGTCATTTTAGAAATATAAATAACGATTCCGACTTTAAAGGTGCCTATTATAATGTTCGTCCAAAAGTTAGTATTGCGCACGCATTGTCGTGTTCTGACACGAAAGGTGTCGTTGGGAGACACATTATGAGGATAATTACTCAAGGGCAGCGAAGTACTTATTGCTGACCTTAGGTACAATTTGAATATTTAATTATTTTTAAACTATTTTAATTTAGATACAGTAATTCAAGAGTAATGACAAACATGAAATATATTACTTTATAGTTTTATAAATACTTTTATTATTGCTCCTGTGGCTGTGGTTTTAAAACCTCACTGCTGAACTGGGGGTTATAGATTCGATTCCCGCGCAAGATAAGCATATTTGTTCTGTATCTGGTTGTATACTCGTCTATATAAGTTTGTATATAGAAATGTATATATGTCATTTATCAGTTGTCTGCCATTACAATGTGTCTAATTTGAGCACAGATGGCGGTGCAGTGAAATTGTGCCAAGATTATTATTATTACCTACAATATAAGAACTGCAAGATGTCGGTCATTTAAAAATAGGTCGTAACAGTTTTGTGCAAAAAGAAGAAAAAGGTTTATGTTTATGTCAATACAAGTACCTTATAAAAACATTATTTAGTAAATTTTTATGTCAAGGAATCCATGTATAATTGATTACAAAAAAGTCCCAGAACTATAGTCAGCGAAAACCCTTACTTTCTGCCTACCGTAATAGAAAATATATATTTTTGTGTGTAAATAAAATTTCCGGCATACACCGCCTGCTTAATCCCTCCAAACTTCACAAATACAACTCCGATATATGTTATTGAGGATGTGTAGAGCGTTACGTATTTTCCTCTAGCCAGAGTTATCGAAGATCGTTACACTCCGCAGCGCTTACTTTGATGGATATAAAGTTTCCGATCCCCGTACAGTGGAGCTGGAAGACATTCGTTTTCAGGATATCTTGCGCGCGTTACGACTACGATGTTACGTGTTATAATGGTACCAGCCAGACTGTTTCTAATGCTGTTACTTCAGCATTATATCCCCGCTAAACTGAGTAAAGCTAAAAATAAGTGCCATATCTGTAATATAAAAACGTAACATCACGCCTGTAATCCCCGAAGGGATAGGCAAAGGAGTGTAGTACACACCCCCACATTTCATCAGTTACGTTCAGGTCCCCCACAATGGAATAGGCGGTGAGCCTATTGCTGTGCACCGGGCACACATACCAGACTCTGAGTCACTACTAGACATTCTAAATTAGAAAAATCCAGCAGTACCCAACCCGGGATTTGAACCCAGAACCTCCCGATCGGCAGTCGCGCTAGCAACCGCACGACCAACGAGGCAGTCATCATTTAGTTATCATTTCAATAATACCTATATAACATTTTTCCTGTTGTCCATAATTATATGTATGTGGCTCATGCATGCCCTATGCGTACCTACGATGAGGTGGGGACGAAACTCCTAATTAACTATATTTAGCTAATTATTCGCCCGAACGAATATCTAATTAATTAAACGTGTTATTCGATAACACTCGTTAGGCTACCGCGTACCGCTATCTAGACACAACAATTAGGTAGGTCACTTGTTGGGTTCATTGTAAGGAGTAATCAGCTATGTTCGTTGCAAAAATGTTCGCCCCCCGATAGAAATCGAACCCGGTAACTAAGGCCCAGCAACCACTGGACCATTGAGACAGCGCCGGGTTATTTAGGTGATCGTCTCTTGGAAGACGCAATGTTAGTAGTCGATTCAGACCTGTCTCGACTATATTGTGACATTTATACCTTAATATATCTATGTTCTGGTGTGCTTATGTGAGTTAGCGCGGCTGATTGTCTGTGTCTGTGTGTTCTTGTATCAATGTATGTGTGTGTAGGTGTGTGTGCGCGTACACACATGTTTGTTGGGTCGCGTGCATGTGTGCTCAACGATATAAACAAAAACCTACCTCAAGTATTAACGACGCTATGAATAGGTATATAACTCGTTTCAATGTATTGTAAGATATATAATTAATGAAACTACAAGCAAGCAGAAAATGTAAATAGCCGTGGACCCGATAATGTTTTCAATTGCTGCATGTAGCGATATATTGGAAACATCTAGAATGCAATATTAAAACAATTGAATGCCTTCAATCAACAGTCCCACGCGTCATGGCCGGCCTGCACACGCAACATGCCAACATAGACGCACACATAGATATAAATAGTAGCAAAAGTCAAGGGATGGAGTGCATCGGGGTGAATGACCGCCGAAACGCCCGAGCGGCAAGGTCACACACACTAACACACTGCGCGGCCGTGAAATTAGAAATACTAGTGCGTACGTGCCACGTCGATAGATGGCTGCGTCTGTCGATAAACAGCGGTTCGTTTATCGATACTTTTATGTATTAAGTTGGTAGCCTCGTTCATATTTTGATAACTCATTTTAAATCAATCTGGGGACATTTCGCTTCACAAATAAATTAAAAAGTCGATCGATTTAGCAATAGATCACCAATATACTTGTGTTTTAATAATAATTAACAAAAATTGCTTATCATTGACTGACATACTTTTGTACTATAATTTTTCAAGCTTTAACTTCAACTGGCGCCAATTTAAATAACAATATATGTACGAACTAAATATTTACAGCAACAGGATATTGGTGACAATATACAAATATAGTTAATTCATTGTGACCAGACCGAAGCAGTAAGGTTATTAACAATTTAAATGTTTACTACTTGTGAATAAAGCATTCGGTTGGTGCGATGAACTCTTAAATTATACAAGCGCTATGTAAATACCAAAATTTGTTTACTTCGAATAGTGTAGTGTCCGCCCAATCCGGCGGTGTTGAATTAGCGGCGCGCGGTCCGCGCATGCTAATGCGTGAGCATGCGAACATTTTTAAATACAAGATGCGCGATGTAACGTTCGCTTCCTGGCCACAGTATGTTACACATGCTAATTTTGGCTTTACGATGATGTTGAACACGATAAGCCTTATGACGTGAGACGGCTGACGATATTTAAGAGACCCTTCGAGCTTCGGTTCACTGTCGGGCGAAATAAAAATTTTCGAAGAGGAAGTCGTCTCAGCGCGCCGCAGTTTTATTGCGCGCACCGTCTAAGCATTTTAATGTTATATAGCATATTGTGCAGGTACTTTATATATCAAGACTTCTGCAATATCCTTCGATTAGGATGTCATTAAACTCGCTCCTTGGTCTAATGGTTCGTGCTTTGTGGATCGGTAAGGTGTGCCTTCGATTCCCACGTAAGACAAATATTTGAATGTTTGTTCTGTGTCTGAGTGTATAACTAACTACACCTTATACCAAGATAAAAAAAATTATAGGTATGTTTTGTCTGTCTGGTTTCCATAATACGAGCTTTGCCTAGTCCGGATAAAATAGCAATGTATAATTTGTAAAAGTTATTATTATTAGCCTTAATTTTAAATAAAGAATACTTGTATAGAAAAGTGTAGTTATCAACGAAACTGAATTTTTAGTTTCATACTAGTTAGCCCGCGGGATAAGCCGCGTATGTTGCCCTATGACCTTTTTTATTTTCCAGTAGAAGTTCCATTAAAATAGGTACAGCCGTTTCAAAGCTATCCGGGACGAACAGAAAGAAAGACAATAATTTAAAAAAGCCTGTTTGTGTTTTAGTATCGTGCAAATACCCATGATACAGACAGACACTCCAAGTTATTTTATATGTAAAGATTTGTAATTTTTTTCATCACACATTTATTAACAACTCAATTATGTAAATACATTACAGACGAAAACCCGTCGCAATGTTAGTTTCGCTAAGTAATATAGCCGCCATTATAATTGCAGTCAATAACATTATATCGTTTGTTCCAAGGCTAACTTGATTTAATTTTAGCTTAACATGCAGCCCATGCATGTCACAGTTTCGTTTTAAATATTTTACAGCTAATAAATTGAACACGGGCTTTCTGATACTAGCAATTTGTTTGTGTATTTTGCACGATATTTGTATGAGTAAATATATCTTTACAAATCTTCACTGTTGTTTATTTATGGAAGAATTAATAAGATAATCTTAACGAATAATACAAAATTATAGGAGCGTAAATCCTGGAGACCCAACAGTGGGCTGTGGGTGGACTGAAATGATGTTATATAATATTTATGTATATATCCAAAACCGGCACATATGTATGAGGAGAGTGGTCAATGTAGACAATGCACGTTAGTTCTGTAAGGATTTCTGCCTACCCCGTAAGGGATCTGGCGTGATGGTATAATAATAACATGTATAAAATTTCAATTTATCTTTGTATGAATATTTTTAAATAAACCATCAACGACACATAAATAACGGATACAGAAACCAGTTTCTGTTTACTCGCCTACTGTCTAGAAATTGTCAATACGGGAAGTTCTAACCGGTTATTATCGATAGACTGCGCCGCATCACTCACCGAGTCACTGCGCTAACTTAACGACAGCTTACTTATATATTGTTGATGACGTCATTGGGTGTATTGCTCGTAAGTAAATTTAGCTATTAAATTGCTTGCGTTTGAGCTGAACAACATGAAAATGGGAGCCTGGAATTTTGACTCCTTCGGCATTTTAGATGACCGCTTATGGAAGTCTTTTACGAGCGTTTCAGTGCTTCTTCATATTGGGATGGGATATTAATTTGTCGAACCCGGTTATTATTGTTAGACACCATGAAGGCTATTTAAAACATCTGAACAAAGGGTTGTAAATGATACACCTATTAAAATTAGATGCGTGCACTCTACAATTTTTTTAAACATTATTGACAACATTAACTATCTATTCGATTGTAGTTCAATATTTTAAGTGACCTATTTTTATTGGTCGTGGGTTCGATTCCCAATCGCCAAACATCTTGTGTTATGAGCACATTTGTTTATTCTGTGTCTGGTTGTAATAAAAACATCCAACTAAGTATTATATCGTATGTATATATGTCAGTTTATCAGCTGTCCGGTTACCATAACACAGGCAACTGCCTAATTTGGAATAAGATTGGAATGGAATTGTCCCCAGTTATTATTATTAAAATTATTAAAATTAAAAGCATTTATCGATACCAGTGTTAAACATCACTAGCGAGTCGTTGCACTACACTACACTCAGTTCGGCTAGTTGGTTTATTTTCGTAATGTTAGGCTTCGCTTCGGGCGCGCGCACACTGCACGTAAATACTGTAAATCACTCAGAGACAACAAGTACTCATGTGTATTTGTGTCTTTTAGAGCTTCGGTTGAACTTCCGATATTGTGAGCTTCGCTTCCCCATCGCTCGCTTCAGCCGATCCCGTCATCATAGCCTCATAAATGGATGATCTGCGCAAAGCATGTATTACTGTGACTGAACAGCTAATAACATGCACACGTTATATTTCCAAATACCTACATTTACACATTATTTTACAAACATACAGGATAAATACACTCGTATGTCGTATACAATTTTTGGCAGATTGGGAATCGAACCTATAATCTCCGATTCAACGGTCTGATTCACTAACCACTACACTAACGAGATCTGTAAAGCTGAGCTATATGCTGTACGCTAGCAAGGAACTTTTGTAATTAACACACAATTATTGTATATTTTACTAGCTTTTGCCCGCGACTTCGTTCGCGTGGAATAGTGGCTTCGGGCAACATTTGGTGTATTATTTTAAAATAAATTATAGCCTATATGTTGGCGAGGATTAATAGCTATATAACAAAAAAAAATGTCATCAAAATCCGTTCAGTAGTTTTTGCGCTAAATCCGGACAACAGACAGACAGACAAAAATTTCAAAATTAAATTTTTTGGCTTGTGTTACTTGTATGAAGACCCCCAGGCTTATTTCTTTTAGGTTTTATTCAATGTACAGAATTGAACTCTTCTACAGTTTTATTATATACTAGCTTTGCCCACGGCTTCGCCCGCATGGAAATTAATGTGTCGTAAAGATTTTCTTGCTTTTTTCGCTAATTATCTCTCGTCACATAAATTATTTAAGTCGGGGGTTTTTAAGTGATTTTATGCTTTTTCAATATGAACCGTCGTGGGTTTTTCAAAATTTTTAATTTTGTTTTATTTTCAAAACTTTTTAAAGAACGGTATTTATAGGTACATTATACAAAACAAGTTAGTAAAAAATTACAGTTACTTTTGGTTTTCTATATCTTGATCGACCTGAAGTTATTACATTAATTTGAAAAAAAACGCCATTTTGTTTCATTCTTTGTCTTAATTTAATTTTGTTTTTCTAATGTTTTTTAAATCCCATTATTGTTCTTATTGTTGTATTTTGAAACTAGCGACCCGCCTCGGCTTTGCACGGGTCCAATACTGATACTAAATACACTACAGAAAAACTGTGAACGTTGTGTATAAAAGCATAGCAGCCCACTCAGGCTTCGCAAGGGTATAAAATATATAGCCTATGTCACTCACTGAAAAAATGATTAAAATCGATCCAGTAGCTTTGATTCTTACTTTCGTCATTAGAGAGCTCCGATAATAAACGTGTCCGATAGCTTCTAAATTCAAAGTGCTGTAGGGAGAACCGCGGCTTCCGACGCGCTATTTAAAGGCACGCTGCCGCCAATCCGGCCGGCCGGTACCGCCGCAAACGCTACGTCCCGCAATTTTTAAATCTGCAATATCTTCCAAAATATTCATTTAAATCATATGCTGTAAAGGGCCATATTGATCTATAATAAATCAACAATGTGTTTAAGGTATTTCATTGGATAAGGATTAATGTTGTATTGGTTAAAATCGCTTCGAAAATCAGCCATTATTTGTCGTAAAAAGTAAATGACAAAAAAATGTTATTGTGGGATAGCCATAAGAGATAGACATATACCATACTTAGTACTACATTATTTTGATAAATCTCGTAGGGTTCAGCCTGCGTTTGCAATGTAAGCGGAAAAAATGTAATTATTTACGACA
>DWUN01000741.1:0-20175 GCA_018249975.1 Passova gellias
TATTATACATAAAACCATCCTCTTGAATCACTCTATCTATTTAAAAAGAACCGCATCAAAATCCGTTGCGCAGTTTAAAAGATCTAAACCTACATAGGAACAGACAGCGGAAAGCGACTTTGTTTTATACTATGTAGTGATGAAACGTGGACACAGAAATAGGCGCATTCATAGGCGCAACAATAAGCCGATCTAAATAGGCCGACGACTTAGAATCCGTAAAATCTCACAATAGGTACAACCGTTATCGAAATGACGGATGATTTGATAATGCATATCTGAAATTGTATAGGTAACGTTACCAATACTAGACGGAATATTCATCTTAAATTTAATACATTAGTATTACTTTTGTTCTCCATACTCTGATAAGATAACGTTGTGAGATACAAGTTGTTCAACTCGATGTGGTGCTGAGAGATATTTTTTTATTGTCCGCAGTATTAACCATGCATATTGAAGTGCAAGTCGCCCTCAACTTCGTCATATCCTACCTATACAACAAGCTTCCCCGGCGGCGGGTGAACATTTTCGGGGAAGAACTGGAGAAGGCTCTCAAAGACAAGTTCCGAGGTCACTGGTACCCTGATCGGCCGTGCCGGGGCTCCGCTTTCCGTTGCCTAAAGACCGGCGGACCGCTCGACCCAGTGCTGGAGCGGGCAGCGCGGGAATCCGGCGTACCTGTCAGGGATGTCCTGGAACACCTCCCGAGGGACCTCGCCGTTTGGGTTGATCCAGGTAATTGCGCAATTTGACAATTCAGATACCCTTTCCCTGTGCCCCTAATAGAAAGGTTTAAAATTTTTAAATAACTTAATAGCGCTATGCAAAACGCATCTCCACTGTAGGTACTAGTCATGAGCCAGTTCCAATTTTGAAATACGATAACGAACCAGTCGTTAACTCGAGCGGCTGCTTTTCCCATCATTAGTCTATGGATGAATGAAATCTACTGATTTAATCTCATTTTATTTTTCATACATTTTCAGGCGAAGTTTCCTACCGCATTGGTGAGAAAGGAGCAGTGAAGGTGCTCTTCAGCAGCGATGAGCGAGCTGCTGATGAGAGGACCGATAGAGAGGTAAATTTAGTTGTCATTAAACAATTCAATTTAATACGGAAAATAAAATTACATGATGAAATTAAATAATTTTATTTAAATTGATGCGTTAAGAAATAAATTATAGTATCTAATTAAAGAAAACACTCAAAGAAATCAATAAAGATTCAAGTAAACGAATAAGTTGAATTTTAATTCAATTTAATATGTAATACATCTATAGTCTTTAACAAATACTATATCTATTGCAGGTGACTCGCGCGTTCAACCCCGAAGCGCAGTGCTTCCGACCCGTAGAGCCCGCAGCGGCTCCGTCGCCCCCTACGCCTGCCGCATTCTCGCCGGCGCCGCCGTTCCGAGCGCAGCCGCTCACTTTCACAACGGCCACATTCGCGCAGACCAAATTCGGCAGCACCAAGTTGAAGACAAGCAGCAAGCGCGCCAACCGCATGTCGCCCACCGAGTTCAGCAACTACATCAAGCAGCGGGCCGTGCAGCAGCAGCTAGCGGCGCGCGCACTCTCGCCGGCCGCGGACCCCGCCTCGTACTTCGTGGCGCGCCGCGACGCCGCGCCGGGCGCCGCGCCGGCCTACCCTCCCGCGCCGGCGCACGCGCACCTGCTGCTCGCCAACTGAGCCGCGTGGGCGCGCTAACCGCCCCGCGCGACCCGCTCATAGAGTCTTTACTTTTATACGAGAGAGACGCGCGCCGCGATTTATTTTTTTATTTTCCGCGGGGGCGTCCCGCGCCGCCCGCCGCTTGTGATATCCATACGATTTTCCATAACTTTTTGTATTCTCGTTCGTTACGTCGATGTGTAAATTTATCGATAGGAGCAATAATCGGCCGCGCGACTCGCCGGCGATTTATTTTCGTAATATTTAAAGCCGAGTCGGAGTTTTGATGTCTTCGTTCGATATCGATATAATATTCGTAGGGTGTAAGGGAGCGAAGGGCCGACTGGCCTCGTGCGCTTACGACGACGTACCTTCTTGAACGAGTCTGTATACATACGTCCTCCATTCTAAGAAATACTAATATTTAAATATGTATACATAATATATATTCGTACGCGAATCGTTCTAATTTTTCAAATGGATACGAACGGCCAATAGAGAAATTACGTATTTTTAATATTGAAATTGATAATTCATACTCTCTAAGTGTATAGCGTACTGTATCTATTCGACTCATATACCTATGTATGTATGTATGTATGTATGTAAACGTTTGCATATCCGATCGGACGCGGTCGGACGGTGCGGGGGCCGGCCGGAGGCGTCGGAGATCTCACCTAGCGTAATCATCATCGGTACGATTGTACTCTAATTATAATATACATAATGATATAATAGGTTTAGCTATGTTTCAATCTAACAGTATTTTTTTAAAGAAGATATTAGTCCTCGTGTACATTGCCGGTCGACCGCGCCGCGGCGGCCGGCCTTAGTCGTATGGTATACTTATTGTAATATTGTTATAAAAGACATGAGTATGGATAAATGATAGAGAGAAAAAAATATTTCTGCGTTCGTAACAGCTGGTGCATGCAAATCGATGGAAACCTACGTGTTATTTATCTTTTTTATATTTCACTCGGCAGTCGAGTTCAGTGTTTCAAGCGAGGTCGGTCGTAGTGATAGGTAGCTTGGGTAGCGGTAGCGGGTAGCAGCTTGTCGCCGGGCACGTGGCCAGTACGTCACGCGGGCGGCGGGTCACTCGCACGCACGTGACACACATGTCTACAAGACATGTTTTTGGATATTACGCCGCGCTAACATCCGAGGTCAATGATATAATTTAGCGACGTTAAACTGTATCATTGCGACTCGAAGGGTTGCACGGGCGCCTCCACGACGCAAGCGTCGTGCGGTCGTGTAGTGTCGTGCGAGTGAACGTCCGCCTCGATGCACAATTATGACAAGTTGTATACGGAGATGTGCAACTATTTTTTTACTATTTTTATATTTTGATTTAGATTAAGTCTAGTTGTATGATTTCAATACCTACCTTTAATATGTAATTTATTAATACTTCTTATTAAAATTACGTAATGTACCTAATATTAATAAAAGCGGTCACGATTGAAACACTGGCCATAGATAGCGCTACAGTATTTTGTAGATAAAATCTATAAATGTAAGTTTAATATAATACAACTTAGAGTAATGAGATTTTTTATTAATAAAGATACTTTTTATTTTTCTTTCTTTTGTAAGATATATTCGATGGAAGTGTTAAAGATAATATAATACATATTTGCATAATATAGTAAAAGCGGCTCTCCATGCCCGCAATATAATTAGTCAATAATTTTTCATATTGTTGTACGACTTTTTAAGTTTATATTAAAATGTTTTGTGCAATCTACAAGTGTGTTTGAATTACTTAAAATATTTAGTTAATATAGTTACTCACCATAACACCATCATACGATCACTATTCTATAGAATACGTAAACTCAGCACTCGCTACAAAACTAACATGTAATAGATATTAACCAATACCCCGGGGTGAATGTCCCTAATATTATTGAAGAAAGTCTGCAAAACTCAAGAAACAATCAAATCGAAGATAGTTGGCTAATAATTTTTATCAACTATTTCAGTAAGTTTTCTTTAATAATAGAAAAAAGGGTCATTTTGACACCCAAGTATTATTTTCCCTGAGATGTCCACAACTCTCGAAAAACATGCTTATTTAGCTAGAGTATTTTCAAACCTATGATTATTTTTATACTTGATTATATATAAATAATTATTTATATTCGGTTATTTATACCTACCCCGTTAGGGACCTGGCGTGATGGTATAATGATTATTTACACACAATAATTTCCACTCTGAACAATGACTATTCATTACATATACGATGTATTAATGCACCCACACTTAATTCATACTTCCCCACTGGGCAATCAAAGATAAAAAGTTTTCAAATTAGCTAAATAAATAAAACAGCGCTTCAGTAAGTCACTTTATTTATCAAACCACATAAGATGACAAACGTGAACCTCATCTATGGACAATTTGGTTTAGCTTCTAATCGCTCGATTCATACAAAACGTATTCAAACTACTTAGGCTTACAATAGGATACATCGGTTGACCAACGATGCCTGCCAATTATCTTAACAAACACTTATCACTTTTATTGTACAATAATATTGAATGTCTTATTCACATATAAATTTAGACATGGGATGAAATAAAGGCAATCCACACTTTGCTGTTCATGATTATTCAAAGATGAACATAATACGTATTTGCAAATGGTACTTTCCTATTGCAACGGTCTTCTATTGTAATTAATTTGTATTAAAAACAAAATAACATCGCCACCATCGTAACGTAAAATGTATAGTATCCGTTACCACTACTATGAAACTAAAAAATAATAAACATATACCTATCACAAACTTACAGTAGTTCATTAAATTAAAAAAATGTATAAATAAAATTCAATGAATCCCTTGCAATTCCGTTACGGACGCTGTGAGGTAATTAACTGTAAGGTCACAGACAATTTTGAACAGTACAATGATATTTTGTGGCGTTCTTAAATCAAAATTAAAACGAAGACCAATAAATTACCAGCGAAGACACGATCACTGAAGTGTGAAAATATTAACATATATACGACATATCACGAAATGGCCACGGAATATCATGATAACGTATCATTTTAACAATCACGTTTAAATATTGCTTTCCATGATATCAGAACAGATTTTTTTCTTGGGACACCATTTATTTTTGGGTAAACTATGACATATCATTAAATAAAATGACACTGAATGTAGATAACATTGGAAGAAAGTAGCGACTTTGGCAGCATTAAATGTTCTAGTCCCGTGTCTAGGCGTATATAGCACTTATAATACTTAATTCTTGCCTAATATTCATCAATATAGGTATTATATGATGTCACGTTCTTGCCTCAATAAGATCAGAATTTAGCTTCGTCTAAATTGGCAATGTCTCGTTGGCCAATATTGGGTTATCTAGCATCGGACAATTTCAACGTTCACAAATCAATTTCACTATTAAATCTCACGTTCGACGTATATTCATATAAACATTCCATACATTTTAATGAACAAACAAAATAATTATTCATTCTTTAACACGTTGAGACGGTATGTATATAAAATCGAAATGTATAATTAGCTGAAAATAATTAATCATGCACTCTTTAAAATACAATGTAGAATTTCGCCACGATTATTTACAAATACAATGATAAAATTTTAAATTCAATATATATGTTCGGGCAAAATCGCAATTAATTTACATTCGGAAGCAAATGTTATGTGTTATATAACGAGCATGTATAATATATACTTTTAATGTGCACAACTGTCGTATAAAAGATTTATTATATCTTTTATAAACTTTTTATACAATTTTATGTGATTTTCATGAACTTGTGATATATAAAATAATCATTCACACCTACGAGGATCGCGGTATTAAGTAATTCAATAATTTCATATATATGTAATAACATACCAACAGACGCGTAAAAATAATTGAACTATTTATTGATCATATTAAAATTACGCCAAATCAAGCGCGTAAATATAGTAACAAAATTGTCATTTTGCGGTACGTCAATTTCGCGATATTTGATTTCTCTTATTACTAGTAAATATTTGTTTTAAAATTTATTATCATTCAATGTTTCAACATAGATTTTTGGCACTATTACAGAAACGTGTACCTATAGCAGAGGGGATGAAAGGTGAGATATGACCGTGTTCAAAAAACGCTCAGTGTTCTTTGCGGAAACAAAACACGATCACCATAGATGAGGCGATATGCCATTAGTGGTTTTAGTTCGTATAAAATATACATTTGCAATTACTATAAAATAATCAGTACATTTTAACGCAACTTAAACGAATCCCTCATCAATTCAAAATCATCAAATTCCTAATCAATATTCATATTAAGAAAATATTTACACGCTACAATTAAAAATATAACTAAACACTATGTTTTCAAAAACTAAAAATAACTCATCCGAGGTCACGCGGACCGCGCGAAAATATACGATATTTTTTTAAGAGACAAACACGAGACGCACTTAGGTACACCGTACAAATTTAAGTTTGTTTTAACCGATATTGACTAATATAAAAATTTTGGCCCATGATTCCAGTATTTAAAAATATAATGTTGACATTTATTTTATTTTATTTATTTATCATATTTTGAAAATCATGATAAAAACATGCACACGTTATAATAATAATAATAATAATATTACTCCTCCAACGCCGAACTAGTGGCGAGTTCGTTACAACTGTGTCAACTCGTAGCGGACTCCGTCGACGCAATGAACATTAAAATAAATAACACAATAAATGAGCAGACTTATGTATGTATGTATGTATGTATATCGAAAGAGCTAAGTGAAAATAAAAATTAACTTAATCATAACTAAATTTAAAAATCGGCCAAGTACAGTACAGTACAGGAATGACAGCATATAAACAGAGTAAAGGCAACCCGAAGACATGTCGTATTTAAGTTAAGAGTCGGTAAGGGGATATTTACAAATTTAGAAATTACGTCATCATTGTCAGTGGCAGTCGAGGCCGCAATTCATTGAACAATAAAGACCACGAGGACACTGACTGCCGTCGAAGAAAATCGCCTGACCGTTTATTGACTGCGAGGGTAACGATCAGTGTGCCATTTCGATGTGCCGCTGCAAACTCTTCTTATTCATATAGGTGCGGTCGCACATGGCACATGGAAAGCATACCTTATCGTTGTCAGAGTGTCTCGCCCTCGTGTGCGACGAGAGATCCAGGGCTCTGGCGAAGTAGACCTTGCATATGTTACAGAAGAACTTCGTAGGGGTGGCGTGCATCGTGCGGTGGGCGATCAGGTCGCGCGGCGTGGCCACCCCGTCGCCGCACTGGCTGCACGTGAACTCGCCCGGGGGCTGCTGCATATTAACCAGTCCCTCGTCGTCAGACTCGGCAGACTCTTCGTCCTCGCCGTGTTGCTCCGCGCGGTGGGCGTTCAACTCTTCGACGGAGTCGAATTGCGAGTCGCAAACCTCGCACACATGACCGTCGTCGTCCATCTGGCCGGTCCCCGTCGAACTGCCTTCGCCCCCTTCGTAATGCTTCTTCATGTGCACTATCAATGTTGATTTCCGTGTGAAACTTTTGTCGCAAACCGGACAGAACACGGAGTTGGGTTGGTGCACCTCGTCCATGTGGCGCTGATACGCCGCGCGTTTCGTGAACTCCTTATCGCAAATGTTACAGTATCTGTCTTCTAGTCCCGAGGATGAATTGTTCTGTTGATCCATTTCGACCGAATCGTCCGATCGCATCTTTTTGTTCGGATTGACCACGGTCACTTCGACTTCGGGTGGTAGTCTTCGCTTCGCGACCAGGCTCGCGGGGGTCGAGTGCTGAACCTTGGCCAGTTGAGAAGGATCGACGACCTCGTGTTTGCTCACTTTGCTCGTAACTTTGTGCTGCGGCATCCAAAGGCCGGAGTTGTTCGCCGCCGCTTTCCCGTCGGGTGAACGTAAATGCCAGCCGCGGTGGCTCTTAAGGGCAGCTATGGACGTGTAGCTCTTGTGGCAAATCTCGCAGTCGAACGTTTGCGGCTGATTTTGGATTTGATTGATGCACTGATGATTTTGCAACGCAAGCAGTCCGACAAATTGTTTTCCACAAGTGTCGCACGGATATCGCGCTTGATAGTCGGCGTTAGGGTCCACCGAGTCCTGGTCCTGATCGCAATCCGGATCCATTTCTTGTACCATATCATTCGATTTGCTAGTGCTTTGACTGGCGTTGTACCCCAAAAGTTCCTGTGCGTGAGCGGCTCGCAAATGTTCGTAAAGCTCTACCGTGGAACTCAGCGGTTTCCCGCAGATCTTGCACATTTGAACAGTCGATTTGTGTACATTTTTTCTATGACGATAGTAGGACTTCTTGTCGGAGAAGTTGATCTTGCAAATGGTACAGCTCGAACGACCCGATGACTCACTCGACGTCGCCTGTTGCTCGGGCGGCCCGGTGGAGCTAGCATTGATAATTCCATGCTTGGCACGTTTATGCTTCCACAGACTCGTTCTGAGTGGAAATCGTTTGTTACATAATTCACAAGTATAAGGCACTGGATCTTGTGTTATTTGAGGCTGCTGTTGATGCTGTATATTATTAGTAATGTTTGTAAAATTAAAACTGTTAAATTGAGGAGTCGACAAAATTGCACCATTTTCGTCTACGTTGTAGTCGTCTTCTTCAGTCGACGCTTGCATGGTGTTTTCTTCACTATCATTTCTGTCGTTTATCAGGTCAGCGTGTAGTACTTTCTTGTGTTTCCATATATTCTTTTTATGCATAAAACCTTTGCCACATATATCACAAGAGTAAGGTGCATTAGGAACATTACAATTTGGCTTGAACGACAAAAAACTTGGCTGAACCATAGAGAAGTGTCGGATTGGCTTACCGATAATTTGGGGTGAAAACCCTTTGGGTTCGCCGGGCTTTCTGTTGGTAGTAGGTACTCTAGAATGAATGCGCATATGATTAGAGTATGCCTGGCGACTCTTAAATGATCTTATACATATGTCGCAGAAGAATTCAGCGTCCATGGAGGTGTGCGCTCCCACTCCAGGGTGAGCCTGTTGGACGTGTTCGGAAAGTTTTTGAGGGGTGCTATAAGAGTTCGAACAAATGTTACAAGGATAAAATTTAACACGCAAATGCGTATTCTTATGTTCAGCCAGCTCAGATGGCCGCAAGAATTTCTTCTCGCATTGGTCGCAGTGATGAGCGACTTGATTGTGTTCGGCCACTTGATGATCTGTCCACGCGTCGACCGTTTCGAAGATATTATTGCATTCCGTACACGAATAATGATATTCTTCAGCTTCCTCTTTGACGATCGACATATCTGGTTCAGTCGAAATCTGGACGCCCAAAGATCCGTCCGAATGTGCCATGTAAATGTGCTTATTGAGGTCGGCGGCTTGTTCAAATTTAGAATCGCAATGTTGGCAGTAGTGGGGTTTTTCCTCGTTGTGAATAATTTTCAAATGTTTGACTAAATACGGATAGCTACTGTTTTTCTTGCCACATAGAGGGCAATCCGTTGGTCGACCGTCGACACATTTGCTCTGGCTGTCGGATAAGTTAACGCTGCCAGCATGAACCGCTAATGCATGATCGTTAAAATCTTGCATATTAACAAATTTTTCTGTGCATAGATCACATGAGATGTAAACTGTGCACTCTCCATTCCGGATGTGTTTTTTCCACAAACTTTTGTCTTTGAATCTAGAACCACAGTGGACACAGGCCAAGTGTACCCTAGACTGGCCATCTTCGTGAACATCCAACACGTGTTTCATTATAAATTGCTTCAACTGGAATTTAGCCGGACAGAGTTTACATGAATATGATCTAGCGTTAAAAATATCTTTGTACAGAACTTTAGGATTTTTTGGCTCTTCTAAAACGAGGTCATCCGTGATACCATTTTCATTATAAATGATTTTCCACAGATCCGTGCAAGTATTCGATCTCATGTGACTGAGCAGAGCTCCAATGTGCCCGAATGTCACTACGCAATTATAGCAAGTATGCTTGGGTACCTTGTGGCCGTTCTTTTGTAAATGCTGAATCACCGCTTTTCTGCGT
Organism: Passova gellias; assembly: GCA_018249975.1. NCBI lineage: Eukaryota > Metazoa > Arthropoda > Insecta > Lepidoptera > Hesperiidae > Passova > Passova gellias. The sequence goes on from DWUN01000741.1 coordinate 9,743, forward strand.
GGATGCTCTTTGTTGCAACAGAGGCACTTTTTTGTATTTATCTGTTCAATTATGTCACGATACTTGACAATGAAGTCTCGCTGTATTTTTGTAACATACAGCTTATCTGGATCTAGCTCTTTCACATTTTCATCACCGTCTACGGTGTCATTGGCATCCGCCGATTCCAAATCATCTTCCTCCTCTTCTTCATTTATTTCACTGTTATATGAATTTGTCTGCATGTCCTCGTTTATCTCTACGACTGGAGCCAAACTTACCGGTGGCAGATCGTCATCATCGTCTTCATAATTCTCATTTTGTTGATCGTGATCTTCTGTTTCCTTGTCCTCTTTGGTCTCATCGTCACACTTATTTGAAATGGAGTTTTCAAACCCGCTCTCGGAATGAGTTTCGCCATCATCATTTTGCTCCTTTTCATTATTACTTTGATCGGGTCCCGCAGTTTGATGATTATTTTCCCCCTTATCTTCGCCTACAACATCCTTTTGCTCATCATCACATTCGTTTTCCTGTTGTCGAGCTATTTCGATTTCATTATCTGTGTCCATATCAACAGTATCATAGTTCTGACCATGATTATTCACTTTATATTGATGCGATTCTCCCTCACCTTCGTCGTCATCTTGCTGATTTACATAACCATCTGGCTCCGACAGTATAGCTTCCACTTGAAACGAAGCAATTTCCGGCTCGGATATTAACGTTTCAGGACTTTCTGGACCGGAATTCATTATTTCTGGTTCTGAGATCAAAACTTCAGGCTTAGATGTCAGCAGAGTTTTTAATATTTGAGGTTCTTTCTTTTTAATTTGCAAGTCTTTCAACGCTTTAATACGCAATGGATACGGCAGATTGTTTTGTGGTGGTTTTATTGTTTTAATAGGAATCGGTTTCGGTGGAGCGATAGTTTTTGTCGGTATAATTTTTGATGGAATGCCCTTTGGGATAAATTGCATCTTGTGGCTAATGGGGTTGGGCATGAGTCGCGCTTTGGGGTTAAATGGATTGGGCCTAAATTTTGGCTGTAGATGCGATAGCGACTTCTTGTGTGTAGTTTTGTTCGTGTAGCGGTCGAAGCTGTGCGAGGTGAGTTCGTGGCGTCTTGCGTTGTGGGAGTACTGGTAAGATCGACCACAAACAAGGCAGTCTTTGGAGGCGAGCTGTTGGATACCTTGACGCGCGTGTAACGTTTCTCCGGTGGGACGCATCACGGTGATGGAAACTTCGGGCATGTTGGGCACGTTCATGATCGGGAAAGATTGTGATTCATTGCCCTCTTCGTCGTCTTCGTCCTCATCTTCGTCCTTGTCGCTATCGGCGCCCTGTAAATATAAACAAGAGGGTTCACATCCACATTCATACACAAGTGTTCTACTTTGGACGAATTCACTATTTGAAGTTTATGAAAACTCAGAAAATATAATTAACTTAACATTGGTGTCATAAAGTTTAGAATTTCTGATTATAAAAGTTAAAAGCAATTACATTGCAATAACAGTATAAAAATGTGGGATGCTTGATTAATATTTCTTAAAATTACCTCGAATGAACATAAACATGACTATGTCCACAATTAATTACAATAAAAAACATCATATACTATATTAACATTTAATATTACAATTTATTTTTAAATAAACTTAATATTGCAATTCTGCAAGTAACAAATCGCACAGCTTATCTTATCAATCTGTATAAATAACAGTGATATTCTCCCAAGATGTTCTTTGGGTTTAGAGACATACATATGTGTCTAAGACAATTTAATTAGTAATAACCATGACCCAATATGATTGGACAATATACGAAAGTACTGACTAATACATTACAGTAACTACTTCAGCCATCACGGAGATATCAATGACAGAAAAATTTTTTTTGATCAATTCATCATATCATATTCAATAAGTATGTTGCATCAGTATATACATAGTTTTAAAACACTACACTTATTTTTAACATACTTCTAACATTTAATGTTCAGTTGACAACTGCAATAAGTGAAATATTTTACTATTATAACATTATTATATAATAAAATCGTAACTAATCAACAATTTCTAATCATAAGTCTTAAAATATATAGTCTCTACTTAACTATTAACCTACAAATATATTTAAAAAAACCAACAATTACAAAATGCTTAATGAAAACAACTAGGTGTCTGTGACCCAAATTTTGAAAACAAATTATTAAATTTCCTTATACAGTATAACTTTTAAAATAAAAACTGTCTATGTAAAGTGGATAATAAAATATTTAGAAAACTCAAATTTTGACAGCCCTTACGATAAACACACAGAACAAACGTTAACAGTATGCTCCTTGCATATTGGGATGTTGCATTTGACACAAAACTGTTTGGTTCTTCTGTCGCGTTTAGATGTCCTCACGCAAATTCTGCATCTCCTTCTGTTCTTGTAGAACGTTTTCTGCTGCGGTGGCAACGAATCGCTTACAGTTCGCATCACAACCTCTGTCAGAAGCGACGGAGCCGCCTCGTCGTTGTCCAAAAGGCTCAACGCTAGTTCTCTAATGAATTGACGCCGTTGAATTATTCTGTCAGAGTTGATCGAACTCCATATAACCTGAGCGTTTACTGATGCAATGTTTAATAGAGTAAAAAACAACGATAGCGTCCAATCATTTGTATACTGCATGGTTGTGTAATAATGCATCAGAACATCCAAAACTTCGATGGCAGTCTGATTCTTCTTGTACACTGTAACTACAGTCGTGTGACTGCAGTGACTCCTCTTGTAATATCTAGGTTCGTTAGTCAAAACGTTGACACATTGAGATCTTGCATTCACGTGTGAAGCCAAAGATACATCGTTGTCCAAAAACCCACTAATAAACGGTTGGCTTTTTCTGTACTTGGATATGAAAAGCACGGGAACCATATCGTCTTTTGGATTGAGCGCTGCTATGGTGTACAACTGGAATTCGTTTTTAAGCACATCTATTAAGGACACAGAAGTAAACCAGCTGTCCATCAAGATAGATCTCCCCGAACCGGACAAATGTTGAACCAACTTCCTAACAATGTCATCCGGTCTGAAATACGGATCGGTAATAACATCTACATTGCTAACATAGAAGTTCGACGGGTCCACAACCAGTACTAACTTTACGCCGCTCTTTAGAGGTTTACTCTCAATGTTATACCGGAACGGACATGGTCCGTACACCGGAACGACAATTTCATCAATCACTGCCATGTTGTCGATCTCATGTGACATTCTACAGTTCAATGCGAATATTTCGAACACCTTACGAATCCGTTTCATTACATCGTACTGTATTATGCTGTTGTTATCCTCATGCTCGAAACTCAAATTCCGAATCAAGAATCTGAATCTGTCAAATTTCATAGAGTTCTGTATACATGTTATACCAAAGTCGTTGTCCCAGAGGTTGCTGACATTCTGATGAGTTGGCCTCATTATTCCATGCAAGTATAGTATGCCGATGAGCGTTCTAATTTCACTCACATTAGTTGTTTCCAAGCGTCCTTTCCGAGCACCATTAATCCTCTCATTAGTAGCAGTGACAATGAGTTCCAATAAATCAGCAGTGAACAATAATTGCCAGGCGTTTTTCGGATGAGGACAATGTTTGAATGCATTAGTATTACGTTTCCTCAACTTCAACAATTCTCTCACCTTCGCATAATTATCGGACGATGACAATTTTGGATATTTCGATATGAACTGCCCATTCTTAAGTACATAGCCATTTTTACAATCGACAAAATCATTTACAGTATCGCTCAATTCCACATCTGAGTCGGAGTCATGGTCCGATTCGTGCACAACATCACACTCTTCCGTAGACTGCAGTGCGTCAATGACTTCATCGTCTTGAACCATGCCCAATATTGCATGTACCCGATGCCAGTCCATACGGGGATCCACATATGTCTGTGGATGAAATTAATCCAATTGAACTATCCTCGCACCCACATCGTCCACACAATCTTGTCTTATACGTATGCAATTTTCATTATTGAATATTCAGAACATGGTATTTTATAACATGTATAATCATATCAAATTTAAAATTGTCACATTGCATATATATCGGTACAGTGTTACACATTGAAATAGGAACAGTATTTGTATTATTGATAGATAAGGCACATTGACCACTTAATCTTTTACCTTATCACTCCTCGGCGTGAGTCCAAGTGATGCCAAGATCGGTGGGCCCTCGGGCTGCATTTTGCTGGACGTACCACCAATCTGAAATATTAATAAAAAAACACTTGAAAATAATATAAATCACTTATCAGGATCTTTTTATCAACAAAGTTGAAAAATAACCAAGTGAAACCAATTAATTTGAGAAAAGTAACTAGCTATTGAAATCTATTTAATTATATTGAAACACTAAAGAGTTTTATGAACGTTATTTAACACCAACTCTTCATACAAATGATGACTTGGCATGTGCTGTTCAATGTCCTTGACATGAAAAGGCTAGTTCACTACATACAACCAAATTGTGCAGCCACTTAATTGAACACAGTAAATAACAGCAATAAGTACCATTATCGCATGCCTCTTGTTATCAGTGTACACTAACTCACACATACCTCACTATCAGGATATGAGCCATCAATTGCCACTCCATCATCATAGGCCTCATCAGACAAAGGCTCATTTTTTATTTTAACCTGTAAAAAAAATGTAAACATGTCATGTAAACAAGACATTAAGTGACAGTTCCCACATTTAAATAACCATCCAGAATTATCAACCCACCTCTTCTAGTTGGCTTCCATCTTTATTAATCAGAGACTGTAGCTTGTTTTGTGTCCTTTCACACACAGTCTTAAATATGTGCCAGTTATTGACATTGTCCACGCATTTCCTACAGACATTCGTAGGCAGCTCGTCATTTTCGCTTATCTGAAAAAAAATAATCACACGCAATCATATTACGAAGGCCGAAAGACGCGCGCATTTCATCAGAACGAGTCGAGTCAGAACGATTCGAAACCGCGCCTCGCTCGCCACCTCATGTATACATGCGACGCGAGGAGAAACTAAGTAGGTAGGCGTAGGTATATCCGAGCGACGGCGGACGGCTGCTCCTCGACCGAATAAGTAGAAGCGAGTCGAGTGGCAACCAGCGAGCCCCTCGAGGGTTACCGCTCGATATAGGCACGCACACAGACGCGCACTCACGCCGACAACGACGCTCTACCCGTCCGAGGGACGAGCTGCACCGTCCTGGCCTCGGCCGATAAATCAATACACCCGATGCCCAACGCCGAGACTATCTAGCGAACCACGGACCCCCTCCCGGCCGGACCCCCGGGAATAATGCCAAACCCGACCCTCATCATGCGCGCCATTCCTTGCCGGCTGCACGGAATGCGACGCGACGCGGCCACGAGTCGACCGATAGCTGTAGAACGTTACAAAATGGTGGACGATCTTACGACATCTCCACCTAACAGCGCTGCCTGTCATTACACTAACCGGGGCGGATGACGAGTTCTCACGTACACCCGAGGGTCTACTTTCACTCAAAACTGCATTATGTTGATAATTTAACGCATTACATACCTCTACAGAAACACAGTCCCTTATTTTCGATGCTAGGATAGGAGGTTCCGAGTCATCCGAACTGGTGGTAGGAAATATCGGCAGTAATTCGCTTCGAGATGACAAGCACAGTCTACAAACACGATCATAATTCACATTCATTGTAAATAAACAAATTTCAACTGTATTAACACTTTAAACAACATTTAAAACGCGGACGCCATGTCACCACGATCACTTCAACACAAAGCACTGCACATCGTTCTTGCTTGAACACGAAAGCGGCTGATGATGAGCATGAGAAGTCGATGTTCGGTCGGGATAGCTGGGTCGAGTCGCCGACCACCTGTCGTTCTGCGCATGTGCGCGTAAAATGGCGTCAGGCTGGCCAACATACGCGGCCAACAAATGATGTATTCCAGGGTTATTAAACCTTTAAATTTCGGTAATGTCAAAAAGCAAAGAATTTTAAAATGTCGTTATGTCAGTCAACAATTATATTGTTCTTCTGAAATACCACTAACATGACATTTTAAGAAGTATCTACTAAAATTATAAATTAATGGTGTACTAACAATATTTATAAGTCAAATATGTCTGATTACTTGAGTATATTACTGAGTATATTCATTCTATTTCGATCAGATAAGTTCCTTTAATGAATGAAGCCTGTAAGTGAAAAAATAGGGCTTAAAAGGATTTACAAATTCAAATGTTGTTATATTAGTATGTTAATAAGTTGGGTCAAAATGTTTTGAACATCTGACTTAGATAGTCCATCTCTTTCTACTAGATGTTCAACATTGGCGGCAAATTTAAACTTCGATAAACTTTGCAGCTGGTAGAATGAAGCGGCAAATTCAAAACTATCACGTAACTGCTGTTTAGTTGGCACGAAACACTTAATTTAAACCGCATAAAACATGATTCAATCTAATTATTACACATTGTTGTAGCCATTTCTTTAAAAATAATTTCGACATTAGCTGTTGCCAACATAATAGACCAATTTTATGTACTTAAGGAGGGGGTATCTTATGTTGAATGGCGAGAAAAAATGAATGAAAATATTTAATTATTCATTATTTTCATTGCAATATTAAACGACACACACTTCAGTAGTTTATAAACGTGCTTTCATCGTTGTTTTCATTTCTTTTATTTTACCTATAGCTACATACATTCATTTCTTCCATTCAATCAGTTCCGATTCAGAGACCAAATACTTTTTTTTTCTATTACTTACTTTTGGCTGTTTAAGCTGTTTGAAAGACTGTTTTGAGCGAGATTACCTACGTTATGACATTAAAAGTTTCGCCGGTTTTCTAAAATTCTAAATAAAATGCATTCTTTCACAATAATATGTTTATTTATATTTTGCATAAGCAACATTAAGTGGCACACAACATTTACTTACATATACACAAAAATACATAACATCGGTTTATACAAACACTAGACATTATCTTCCAGTAGGGACCTATTATATTATTTTTTCTTAATTATATGACTTGGAATACTTCATAAACTACATAGGTGAAATTGAAATGATTCAAGGCCAAAAAAATTTGATCAATCAATTCGCAATACACTATAATAAGGTTATGGTATAAGACGTGAACTTAAAAAATAAAACTGGCTAAAAGTTACATATATATAATAATAGATTTTTTTTTATCATTTCATATTTCATACCAGTACCTACCTAGATGAGATACTATAACCATGTCTATCGTTATTATAATCAGAGAAAAATAACTTTAAAATTTTATTCAAAAACATGAAAATATCACAGGACAATACATATTGCGTTAATTACAAGCGATATGAAACTGAAAATTTTGATAATCATTATAAGTCTAGTCATAATAACGTTATTGGTAGCACGCCGTTCAATGATAATTTCATTACCGACAACATATATATACTTTCTTATCTTCTTAATTTATCTTTTACAACTTTGAGGAAAAAGCTTTGCTCAGAAAAACAAAAAAAAAGAATATCATTATTACATTGTAATTATTACGAAACGTACAGCATTCAACACGATAAAGGAATTTCAACAATTTTAATCTTTCAAACGCATTTTTTTACGTTGCCCTCTTTATAATTCAATTGCGAGCAGGTTATTTCGACTGAAGCAAAAATATAATACTTAGATTTCAGTGATATATTGTGCATTTTATGGGCAAATGTTCTCATCAAATCTTTTAGTGCTGTTTACCTATTACCTACATATCTCATTAAATCAAATTCCCTATCAGACCGCAAAATTAATTAATGACTGTGCGTAAGACCGGTGTCATGAAATATACTTATGAGAGATTAAGTTCTGTTGCTAGGAATTGCTAGGTAAATTGATACGACAAATGATCGACGGTTGGGAGTTTTACCCTAAAAGTAACAGCGGGCATAGCAATACATACAAACTTGTCCAATAAAAGTTGGTCCGCACTTACAATTACAACAGACAATTTAATATTGAGTTCATAAATACATAATATATATTTTACATTTAATACTTTAGACAGGTCAAAATTTTTTAAGATTCCAAGAAAGCAAGAAAATCTATATATTTAGTTGATTATAAAAAAGTAATAGGTTCTATGTTTTTTCGCAATTCAGAACAAAATATTTTATTTAATATTATATGTATAAATTTGCACACAAATGCTCCAAGCTAAAATATTTTAATGTACCTAAATATAGTTTACAGTGAGCTTCATTTATACAATAATAATATAATTTTCGTTCGTTATAGAGTATTACCAGTCAACAATCCGAAAATTACCCTAATGGTGACTTTTATACAGGTAATATGTATTACCTATTATACAATAATATATTATTACAATACAAGAATGATAACATTATTAGTAGATATGATCAATAATATTATTAGTAGTATATAAATCATTTTATATTTTGCTACAGACCAATATTGAGATATCAAAAACGTAATACATTAATCAAGCGTCTAATGATTTTGTCTGAACTAAACACACATAATGAATGTGAAAAACAAACAGGGTGGCAGAGATGACTACGGTTATCTCAGTTTCAGTATCCGTATCCGTGTGTAGGCTTTGAAATTTAGCGAGCTGTTCTCTCGACGTAGCATTTTGGTGTGTCAAATCTACGAGCAAGGGGGACACGAGGACCTGTGCTCTTGAGAGGGCTGGGCGCGCACGGCCAGCCGCGACGCGTCCACGGGGTTCGCTTTCGCAACGAGCGAGCGGGCGACGTGAGCGAACGCCGCCTCCACGTTCAGCCCAGTTTTCGCCGAGGTCTCCATGAACGCCACTTGGTACTCGCGGGCTAAGCGCTGCCCCTCCTCCCGCCTCACCGCCCGCTCGAGACCGCTGTCCGACTTGTTTCCTAGAAACGGCCCGCTAGTTATAGATAGACGATCGCATTGCGCCCGTCCCAGGAATGGGATGGTAAATATTTGTCCGCCTGAAATGATTGAGTGACTTTCGCGCTCACCATTACAATATTAAATGGCATAATTATCTATTTAAAAAATCATATTACCTAAGAAAAAAAGTCGAATTTTATTATCTTTTGTACACACTACCGCCTTGCTTAACCGAATTATATTTCCACAAGCAGCTCTAGTTTCTTTGAGTTTCATCTAGTTTCTTTGAGGTAAAAGTGTTCAATGTCTACATGGCCAGTGTGTAGTTACTGTACATTGGAAATCAATGTCTATTTAGTAAACTCGATGGCATTCTAATAGAAAGTAGGTAGGCACAGCAGCGAACTTGGTAGAACGGGGTGAGTACCTACGTACAGTTCGTACAAACAAGGCAAGACACGTTCGAGTCATTCTCCTATGACTTTGTGGTTGGCCATACCTACCAGTTATATATTACATACATACACAACATCACGTCAGGTCTCCAACGGGGTAGGCAGAAAGTACCGAGTGCCAAATATCTCTGTCCTTGCAAACCTAACGCGTTCTACGGTAATGACGGGTAATAACTGTACCTAAAAATGCAATCAAATATGATGTTAAGCCGCTCTATGGTACCCAAACAACCGACAGACTATACATTTCAAAATAAATGTTTATAAGCGCGTCAAGTTTGCAGGGACAGATACATTTGGCACTCAGTGCTTTCTGCCTACCCCGTTAGGGATCTGCCGTGATGGTATATTGTTATTGTTATTATAAGCGTAGATAATGTAATATCCGATCACATCGAAATACTTGTGATTAAGACACGAATGTTTGTGGAGTGAATATCGAACCCACGACCTCCAGTTCAACGATCAGGGTCACTAATTTTTCCTCGTGCCCCATTGGCTAGAGAACCTGACTACTAAACCGCAAGACGCGGTTTCGATGCCCGTCCAGAACAAACACTTGTGTGATGAGCACTTTTATTGTGCAACTAACTAACTTGTTTTATTAATTTTGTTTTTGTTTGTTTGTTTGTTTTGTTTACCTAGGAGCATAATGACCACGTCGTCTTGCGCATATTCGCGTATCTCGCCGAGCCACGCGCGGATGTTGTCGAAGCTGGTCTTGTTCGTCACGTCGTAAAGCAGGAGTAGGGCTGCATCAGAAATATTTAAAAATAGTAATAATACACTCTATTTATTTATTTACACTTTTTGTGAACCTAGAACTAAAAGTTGTAGAAAGGGCGGACTTAATGCCTAGTGGCATTCTCGACCAGTCAACCCATAGCGATGGTGAGAAATTAAAGGTAAGTGAAATCTTAAAAATACTTAAAAATAGAATTGGAAAACTGTATATATATATATATGTGTGTATATATATATATATATATATATATATGTGTATATATATATATATATATATATATATATATATATATATATATATACACATATATATATAT
>DWUN01000742.1:0-20166 GCA_018249975.1 Passova gellias
AATAATATAATGTCTCTATTTCAAATGTTGATTTTTAGCTTGTGTTACTTGTATGAAGACCCCTAGAGGTGTTCTTTTCAGTTTTTATTCAATGTACAGAATTGAACTCTTCTACAATTTTATTACATGTATAGATAGATTATTGTCTACTACATTTACTTAATTGTCGAGAGAATAATAAACAATCCGAATCCAAAAACACCGCACGTTTAAATGAAAAGAAAATTTCCCATCATAATAGAATCATACGAATGTGTGAAAATAAATTGACAACTCGATTAACAACTCAATCATAAGCCGTTAAGCGCACGTGTCCGAAATGCTAATTTAACAGATTCAACCGTTTTAACACGTTAAACTCTTTCGACCATTCCACGCACGTAACGCGACGTTCAAAAAGCAACGAATTCCGCCTATTATAATTTGCAACAAAATCAAATGAAAGCATGCACGTGTTTTAACGACGAGACAAATACGGTATTTCTTTTAATACGGGATTTTCAAAGGAGGAATAAATTTTAATCAATCGCACACAAAATATGTATAAGTTAATACATAGCTAAAGCAATAAAGGTGTGCAAATTAAATTACACCAAATAGCATAACAGAACTATAATTACCTTTGGCCAAATTAATAAATCGTACTTTGCAGTTTTATCTCTAGGCCTATCCATCTCTGATATATTACTTTTTGAAACAAAAGAGCTGACGCTATTTACGTCTAAAGATTCTTTAAATAAGATAATAATATGATCCTGAACAGTTGTCAGAGTAAGGATGTAAAAAGGATTTTGATCGAGTTGGGACACATAGGTCACCTAACTTCAGATAACTGTCCTTTTGAGATCCCTGACGACAGTACTCGTATATATACAATATTGTTACATAGTAATGTTAGTGATGAGACATTTTGAATGGATTTTTCCTAATTTTTCAGTTCACGTTTCACATGTTCAAATTTTGTTCACACGCGTTTCAAACGCATCTGCCTACGTTAGAGGTAAGCTGAAATTGTGGACTTCTTTTTCTGTGCTAACTTACAGTGTGAGTGAGAAATTTCCACATTTTTTTTAACATCGAACCTCATAAAAATGGACAATAATTTCAAAAAATGATTTAAACTTTCAATTTGCTACCAACCTTTTCAGATAATTTTCATAATGAAATGTAAGTATAGGATAAAATATTGTACACCAAAAAGATAAACATAAAACTTTCCGAAAACCTATAACAGTTAAACTTTATCGAAATAAATCTGAGTATCAATAATGAAGTAAGCGGGCGCGTGTTCTCACGCCACTGCCCCTTTTAAATGGAGCTTTCATTATCATAATCTTAATCCCGTATTGTGCTTAGAGGGTGGCAAGAATAACAGAACAATGAAATGTAAACAAATGCTACTGATATGGTTAATACATTTTTTAGGAATTTTTTTATAAACTCATCTGATAGGTAGTACAGAGCAACATGCAACATTTTGTGAGGTTGCTAAAATACACCTATATTATATACGTACATACCTATTTCAACAAAGAAACAACTTGATTTAACAGAATACAAGTATATTTTCCGTGCTCAAATACGTTTGTTAGCTAATTTTTATTGCGATCGGTTACGACATCGATGTTAACATGCATATGATAAAAGCTACAGTACAAAGAAATAAAGTTATTCGCGTACTGCAATTGACAAAATAGAACTATTCAAACACGTAATTAAGATCTTCAAATTCCTCTATATCAGTGATTTCCCTAACTGAATTCTGACCAAAACTTTAAGCCGAATCGCATTTATTGAGAAGTGCTAAGTCAAACTGAAGTTGGTTCCATTGGAGGTTCTAATCGAATCGCGCCGATCAAGTTCGATTGCTTACACGCATTGTGCGCTTGGTTTCGATTAAAATGGTCACGATAAGATACAAAGACTTGGACTCTGAATGGTCTCGACACTGGATCGGCGCGGATATATCCAATACAGATGTGTAGCGTAACCAATTACGTATTTCATTAGAGTTAGTTTAATTTATTAAAGTAAACATAGCAATCCTGACCTAATGGTAGTCTGCCAATACACACTTGTCCAGCCTGGAAGACTTGGGAGACAGCTTGGCATTCTCATTACGAGTGGAGACCGAGTCAAACAATGAAATAACAAAATAGTAATAAATACACATATTGTTTCTCCACGCTTTGATTTTTAAAAGTAGTAAAAATATCCCCTTTATTACTACGATAAAGAGGTCAAAGCTCCTCCACTTTGCCTACGAAAAATTTGAATGTAAGTTAGCAAGTGATTACATATTCCAAAAGTTTTCGCAGAAAAAGTGCGTTCTTAGTCCTTTCAGTAATAATACCCCAAAGTTGTACCCTCCCACTTTTTATCGTAAAAGTAAAAGGTAAGGTAGGGTAAGATCAAATATTATATCAACGAACGAGAACCCGACGAACAACGAAAAGTGCTATTTTTCAAACATAACATAAATATAACAAACATCAGTGCACAACATACTAATACGTTTCACAACGTTTCATTTCATAAAACAGTGCACAATTCAATTTAATGCATCTCATTTTCATTTCATAACGCAACACATTTTGTGGATAATAGAAACATAAATGGTATCTATCAGATAGAGCATACACCGAGGATGCAATTGTGGGCAAATCGCCGTGCAATATATTTATGCATTATTTTGCTTGAGCTTAAAGGTCTAATAAACTGATGCACGTTTACAATTTAGCCCTCATTTCTGTAACAATTTTATGCTCGAGTGTTATACTGGTATATATTATAGTCCCAAAATAGTCTTTAAGAGCATTTTTTTTCTAATTTTTTATTCTATGAGGTTTGCTTGTACTGTAAGTTTTGCGAGCTGAACAGACAGGTATCCAGAGTAAGAACTTCCACTGCCAAACTCTACGAATACAATGCTAATACTTACGCCAAACTATGCCGTCATCAAGGCTCTGGCAAACAAGATTGTCACATACTTTTCGTCTATCGCCAGTCACCAAAGATAGACCATATAACACACACAAACACACACACACAACATCTGCGTTCACGCCACTCTTTATTTGTAAGTGTTCCCCTTGTATCCATCATACGACAGCAACAACTTTATGGCCACGACTACCTGTAATTTTTTTTTGTATTCGTCATTATAGAAATAAAAAAATGCATAGATAGTGCTCAAGATTAGACTAAACTCACTAAAAGCCAAACAAGATTTAATACATTAATATTATATTTGTCGATTTTCTGTCCACTAAGGAGATCTAAAGAAAATACAAAGTAAAATCTCTTTGCGTGTTTTCAAGCGGACTTCCAATTACACGTAAGATGGATAATACAGAGCCTTTGCCTTTCTTGTTTCTTTTCAGTCCACACTAGGCGATTATTACGGCTAAATGACCGTCTTAAGGTTCAATCGCGGGCGGAAGGTACAAGATATACGCGAAAAATACGTTAAATATAAATCATTGGGAAGAAAACACGATTAGTTATCCAAAATATCGCCTTCATTATTATTGAAATACATAATAAGGTTAAAAGGCAGAAACATATTATACGTATGCTTCTAAAGAGTTGACTTGGTGCACAGTAGCGAAAAACAGTCAAGACTTAAATGTATATTTTCTAATTGCGCAATAATAGGTACAATAGAGAGATGGAACTTAAATAAAAACATTTCCTTAATCTTTTTAAATATAAATATTTTTACGAGCTGTGTGACTTGTACTTCTTCAATAATTTGTACAGTAAATATTAAACTAATTTAGTATATTTTCACATATCACAAAAAATCACTCATCGCCCAAAAATAAATGCCTAACTTTGATGTCCCAGAAAATACAGTTGAACGACCCCTCTAAATGAGTATAATTATGGTATGTAAATTTTAAATAGCACTTTAAACTAACCTTAATTAGAAGGTCCACCTCTTTTGCAACCAAAAAAAAACCAGTTGTAAAATGCTAACACTGTGTTTAGATTTTGAAATGTGGTGGGCAAACACAAACAAACTCAAAGCATTACAACGTAGACCTCAAAACGAGCATTCAGTTATTTATCTCTAAACGCTTTAAGCTAGATGGATGACTATTTGCTTAACGCCGCAAAACCATCTAAGTCAAACCGCTAACACATTATGACTTGTACTCGAACACAAAGAATTGAACGCGCAGAGGACGCAGTATTGCCATCGTTACGAAACTCATCTAGCGATATAGGGAATTGATAACTGGACATTTTATTTGAGCAACGGGCGGCCGCTTCTAAAGATTGTATCCTTATAAACTGTTAGTGACAGTGCGAAAAGTACTTACGGATGGAGTGTAATGAGGGTTTCTTACAAAGTAATATAGTTTTTCCCTTTCGTTTTCTATTTCTTCAATGTTAACGAGTTCTACTGTTTATTTGTTGTTATTTCAAATCATAATGCTTCTTAATTCACTTAATGTGACACTAAAAAGGAATAAAAGATTTTACATTGTATATAATATTAAGTGTACCATAGAATTGCATACCGGCATATTCAGATAACAAAAATCTTTTAAGGGTGAATTCCCAGGTCATAAGGCTTGCATTTAATTTTATAAACTAAAAATATATTTTTTTTAAATATTCAAACATTGTATATAAGAAAGGACTCTATATACCCGTCAAATTGAAATACAATGGAACTTATAATAATACAAACTAAATTCATTTCATATGAGGACAGGTATTTTCCCCTAGGATATTATTCCAATACCTGATTAATTGGTCCATCCTGGGAATTGATTACGGCTTTGCAGGTAAATTTACATAGTTTAAATACAAATAGAAATTCAAATCTTCTCATTTAGTATACAAAACTATAGTTTAGTATTTTGATGTTTGAATACCAGTCAAAATATAAAAAAAAAAGTTTGTTTGAAGAAAAATTTACACACGGCCATCTAATCCCAAACCAGGTAGAGTTTGAGTTGTAATAACTTGACTGGTGATAAAATATAGATGCCCATGTACATAGAGCATGACATTTTTTTAAATACATACACATAGACTGACATTTACGAGCGCATCTGCTTGGCCAGAAAGTGCTTATTCACTCTTGACTTCAGCTATTTTAGCTATATAGAGTTTTATAAAGCAACTATGTTTTTAGTTTTCCATCTAGTTTAATTGTGTACAAAATATAACTGTAACGATATTGTTTAGAAATTTCAATATCAATATTAGTTAAAAGTTACACGGCGATGTTGTAACATAGAACTTTTAACTCCCATATCACCCCTTTAAGGTTTGAGCCGAGTTTAAAGTTTTCGAAGCGGAGGGCGTTCCGAATCGGTGTCTCGCGAATCAGTAAAGGAACTTCGGGCGGCAAATACCGGATTATGTTAATTTTCCAGCTCTTCTACATTCAAATCCGATCTTCGACTGTCTCAAGCGAGCGCAGGAGCGAGAGTTTTGCTTTACTTAGGAAATTTTCGATCTTAGACAGCAGAGCACCTTATGTTTAAGAGATGATAGGGTAATGTAATTGTATTCAGAATACCCACCTACGTAACTACCCCTTGGAATATTACTTTGTTCCGTATATAAATTATACTACTCATATCATGAAAGTTATACTAATGTTGAAACTTTATATTATTTATTGCAGGCAAATAACAAATGCACTTGTTTAACGCGTAGTACTCTTATCGCATTACAAAGATCTATGTTAAGTACATAACGGATATATACGGTAACACATAAAGATTTCAAAAATAAAAGGCAAAAGTGTAGTTTTTGTCGTCATATAATATCGTCGTGGTATTACTGGTGATCATTTAATTAAATACTTTAAGTTTAAAATATATAGGTCTAAAACACCTGTATATAAAATACATATAAAAACTCAAAGTAAATAAATTTTCAATACAATGTTAGTTTACAAAGCCCCAAGTGGCTTATAACTTACAAATTATTTATCAAACAAGCAACAAAATTGCCTCCGCCGCCAGCAAACAGCGACAATCAGCAAGTCGCGTTGTGTCACCATCGCGCAACATATTTGCATTTGCTCCGAGATATTTGCCATGACGTAGACATGTATTCCGCTACATAAGCCAATGTAGGTAATAAATTTAATCATTATAGCACCTCACAATATTTATAGGCGACATTTAAAGCTAATCAGTAAGCAAACTAATGAGCACATATAAAAATTTAAAAAACTAAATGCATTCTACATATTCTAGTAGTATCGACATTCAAATGTACTTACAGCTTAAAACAAAATTATAGTTAGATATGAAAAGTTTAAACAGGAAATTGACTCACGAACGCCCAGAATTCCCGTAGACTTTGTATAGCAACTTGAAAATTACTCCATTGGATGATTTACTTTAGAACAAGTAGTTAACAAGTCGTACATCACAGAACTATGATTGCGGCGCCTCTAGCAAACAGGAACAATCAGTAAAGTTGTCTGTCACAATGGCGCGTCATATTTGCGTATGTTTGGAGCTTCATGACTATATAACAACGGAAGTACTACTTCTGCTTCAATCTCGAGGTGATTTCCACTCAACCCGTAAGTTTAGCCAACTTTAAGAAGCTGAGGAACATCATTGTCTTAATATATAATCCATTACCCACAATTAAAATAGAAACCCATGCCCAGCAGTGGTAAGGTTGTAGCTATGTATGTACCTATATATCACGTATATTTATGTCTCGAATTAATCATATATCATAACATACACTTAGTTAATTTACATTCGTATTAATAAGCTAATTTAATTTAAAAATATCTAAAATCTGTATATTTTATTAAACTTCAAATTATTGCAAATGCATAGGTAATCTCAAATCAATACCTATTCGTATTATGTTCAAAAACTAACAAAGCTATTATCATCTGTATAATCTGAAATAAATGTATAATTATGTTTCATTAAATCAATATAGTAAAATAATTGGTATCATAGTCCTCGGTTACAGTTAACAGGTATTATTAAATTTTCGCATAGACGGCTTTCAGTGGGGCACGGTACGGAGCCACCCTTTGTGCATGCGGCGTGGCGCGCAAAATTAATAACTTTTAATTTCGCCAATTCTGTACACGCGTATTCTACTGACCATTCATTTGTTATTATTTTATTTAACCCGCGATCATGCTTTAAGCCCAACGTTGTTGGGATTTTGCTGGATTTTATAGCAACCATGTAATAATGTTTTTTTTACTTATATATTTTAATATTAATTTTTTTATTAATGTTGAGCTCGTCCTGTCCAAAAACATATTATTGTACAGATCGATTGTGGTGAAGGCTAACTTGGATTCCTCTGAGGATCAAAATTCGCATCCCTGCTAATGCAATCTATCTAGCATACCAAATTTCTTCTGTGTCTTGAAACTTTATTTCCTACTATCTTACAAAAGTATACCAAGTAGTATAGAATCATCTGCCCAGCTGACTGTGCGCGGTTCGTTGGCGCTCTGTTTAACAATCTTAGGGGGTTGATCCATTATCGAATCGCCAGGCCAAGTCTACAACAATTGGAATCATTGATTCGCAGTCGCTCGGTGGTGTGTACAGTCCTTTCGACTATTTTCATACATATTTACGTATGTTTGTTCCTATGTGCTTTCCATTAATGACTTAGATTTATCGCTAAGCATTCGCTGGACGTCGTAACGAACGCACAGTGTTCCTTGTCAGTGGACGGCCGGCTTCATTCCCTCGGACCCACATACATTTCGTATATTCGATTTGCCATAGTCAATTGAATCGCAACTTGGACTCAAAGGCTATTTTGTGCCTTTGTGTGATTTTCCATTAAACTTAATAAAATACACATGGAGATATGTACTGTAATAAATATGACATTGTATATCTTTACGAGTATGGGTTTAGAAATTGGATTATCTAATAACGCAAATTTCCCGTGTATTCCCCAATTCAAGTCTTACTGTTCTTATGAAACCGTAAAATGTGATAGATATGTGGAAGAAATGTAACATATCAGTACACGTACTCGTATGTAATATAGCATGTTTACGCTCCCATTGTTAATAAAAACAAAGAAATACTCATCAAAGAGGCTCGTCAAACATAACGTGAACTTATGACTGCGCCGATAATTACCTAAAGATGTGAATGCAAAGATTTTCCATACACATTTTTCAATGAAATTGAGGCAACTATGATAAGTGTTTTGTATACACTTATTTGTCAAAATCTGTTCACCCGATTAGCATAACTGCTTTAATACGTATCCCGCCTAAGTACCTACTACAAGCATTTGTGAGTTTGTTATAAGATAGCGCTAATTTACTGTTTTTAAAATTCAGTAGATAATTAGCATCTCTTACTATTGCGGATGTCAGAATGTTGGATTATAATAGTACAGAATATTGAACAATCGAAAGCTGTTACCAAACAGCTCCCTCTGGTGACAAAAAGTTGGATGTCTCGTTACACCGGATCGACGGGGGGTCGCTTAATTGGCTACTTCGGGAACAGATCATTCTATAATATAGGGTTTGTGTAGAGATTTTGCTGCAAAGGATTAAATATTGATGGATGTTAATGATATGTCACATAACGCCTAAAAATATGATTTCACACTATTATTTTGCATACGATAAACAAACAACCACTAAATTTTAAAGGCATTTTTAAATGAAGTGCTCTTTACCGAAAGTCGGATTTTTAAATCAAGTGCTTTTAAACGGGAGTCAGAATTGACGGCATTTCATGACAACCGCGATTTTCTTGACTAGTCAAATTTCAGGCTTATTTTACGTTTTCCTCAGAGGCCACTAAAAAGAATCAAATGTTCCTATAAATATTAGTAGCATTATTTCTTTAGTTAAAATGCAGAATAAAAATAGATGGCTCGCAGAAACATAGGGTGGGAAATTATTGAGTATTAAATATTTGCTTATAACAATAACCCTAAACTTAAAGTAGGTACTTTCTACTCAACACTTTCTTAGACTAAGAATGCTGTGGAGTTGCATGCAAATTGTTTGCAACAAAAACACAAGTTCGTGTGCTCTGATGCGGTGCACGCGAAACGAAAAACTTTTCCTTCTTTTGCAATATCGCAATATCTCAAGACACAGATTAACCCGTCAGAGGCGACGCTAATATAAATAATGCCTTATAAATAACGTTAAGTATTTAAAGGGCCAAATAAAAATATCATTCGCAAATGTTAAGCAAGATTGAAAATGATATTCAAAAATACTACAAGAAAAATTTTCTTCTGCTGCCAACCATTTATTACTCAGTGATCAATTAACTTCAGTATTACATTAAGTACCTATAAAAACTATTTTTAAACTTACCTAATTATGTTCCTACGAATAACTTTAATAGTAGAGGATTGTAATATTACAATGCATATAATGCATGCATGCATGTTGTACGTACATGCATAAATGTTACGAAGCGCTGCAATTCAATGCTAAAGTGTAACAAAGTATTATATTGAAACCAGATAGTACCTACAGTCGTACTTAACCTTTAATATGGAATGTACAAGTAGCTACTAAATGAATTTTTTACAGTATAAATAATGTAAATGGGTATTGATTATGTATGTAATGAACATGCTTCTAATTCCCTTACCTGGAGCAGAGCCTAGGCTTACAATACAAAACTTAATCTTTGAAGTGAACCTTTTAAAAACTCGATAAGTTTAAGGTAAACTCGAGCGTAATTTAATTTCATGAGTGGCCTGCGAGACTCGTACACGGAATCGTAATAAGCGAACTTCCGAAGTTTGATAAGCTTTAGAACCAATTACAGAAATGCAATTTATCGGTTAATTCTATAATAATATATCTAAAAAAAAGATTTAACCTTGTAAAACATAGTTTAGTTATTTATATTTATATGTTGATTACACGGAATCAAAAAGTAATAATGTAAACTTAACTGCCGTAAATTAATATAGTGAACTTATAGTCTGTAACATCGTGTACAGAATAACAAACTTACGAGTTAATGGAAATTCTGCAAGAAATATTATAAATGAACAAACGGTCGTTGTGTTTCAAAAGATCAAAGGAAGAACGCAGTAGTACGTCCCTTAACTGTATTTAAAAAACGTTTTCAGCGCTATGGCGCTCATTGGGCGGTATGTTCGTTTCCAGTCAAATGGCCGCCGTTCGCTGCCAGTCGCCAATCATCCGGCATTCGAAATTTAAAAAAGCAAAATGGAGGAATGCGACCGTTACTAATTTGACGCGTGACGTCACATCTGTTCTGCGGCTGTCCGGCGCTGGTAATACGAAGCAATTAATTGGCGACTGCGCTCACTCTTGTTACGGTTTTTGTTTCTATATTCGGTTTGTTTATTTCATTCTGGAGTTTTCATGTTTGTTGTTATATCACATATGTTGCTTTAGTTTTATATAATTTGAAAAAGGATTGTTATATAATAATAGAAAACATGCCAGCTATGCCTTGAAAAAGTTATGCTAAATTGTTTAAACCAAGGAGAATCCCTTCCTTAGAATGGGATATGGATGGATGAAGTCCAGTCGTCTTGCCATGAGTCACGCTTGAGGGCGCAGAAATTCCACTCTCTGGAATCCAAGATCGGCCAAGTTGAACAACAAATGAGTCGTCAGCCTGATTTCCCTGCTCTTTTGCTATTTAAAAAACCAATACAAATACTACAACTATCACAGAACTGTTACATATATTTCTTGTGTTTCGTACGTCAGCCAGTTCTCGTGTTTCTATTTTACGCTTATTCATTCAAAAGCCGCACAGAATATCAAAACGTCAAACCAGGTGTCACGCAGGTAGCCCAATAATTTCGCCATTTCGTGAGGTAAATAAAAATTCAAATCCAAGCAATTACCAGTGAAAGGATTATTCGTTCCCATTAAAACATCACGGGCCGCACTCGGAATTGAAAAAGGGGCCAATTATCAACTTTAGTGCCGTTCGAGGCGCCTAATGGAAATTTAAACACTTGCTTCCGCTCACCATGGGACAGCGAGAGCCTTAATTGTTCCCTTTTTAGTTCTCTTTCTGGGTTCTGCGTAAAATCTACTTTTACTAAAACCCTTAACACGGGTAATGTGACACATAAAAGCAATAACGTTTGTATTAACATGAACCCCAGTTAACCCATACTCGCTCTTGCAACGTATTTCTTCTATTCTATCCATACTACCACTGAATGGCCCCTAATGATATTAAATAATAGTTTAAAATCATCTATATACGTAGCCGACTCTAAAGAAGTGACTAATGTGTTATCGACATTGGAGTATGTACATATGTCTGTATGTACATACGAGTATGTAGGTAGGTACTTTTTCAACACGATACCAGTGATAGTGCGCCTTACGAATGAATATTGTGAAAACTCACCTTAAAATAGGTCTCAAAATCCAATACTTTGAGAGAAATCATAGTCAGTAATTATTACATTTATTCTAACACTTTAAGAGCAGCATCAGTTCTAACCACTCGTACTGAAATCAAAATAATGTGAAATATTTGAAAGCTATTTCTATTAACGACGGAACCAGTTATAAGAATAACTGAGTACACTCTTGTCAATTTTTTTTAGTTTCTTTCCTCACTTAAAGTGTCAAATTGGCTATTGTCGGGGCTCATTCGTGTGGACATCGGTCGGATCGGCTCTTTTCTGATTTTCCACTGTAAAGGAGAATATTTGAACAGAACTTTTGAATCAAGGTGGACATTGAAATAAGAACAACCGCTGAAATTTGCTTTGCTCTATAAACCATAATAATCAATATATATAAATCAACTAAGTATACTATGATACTCGTACCTACTACTGAATAGGTGTTAATGATACTTCAAAATCTGTTAGTTAATTTTACAAATAGTTTTCATCCATCCTGAAATGATTGTAATTACATGTATAAAATTCGCTCCAATATCAATGTTAAATGATATGGAAAATTTTTCAAATAGGTATTCTAAATCAACGATGCGAGGAAAAGGTTAGCTTATTCACGTTTAACGTGTTAAATTGGCAGTTGTCAGCTGCCGTTCGCGTGGGTATGGGCTCGTGCGAATATTGTTCGATTTTCGTGTGGCAAGGCGATACGTTAAAATTCTTGCTTTGACCGGGCCCTAATAAAGTTTCGAACGCAATTAGTAGCGCCTTTGTTACCATTGGCATGCTGCGAGTTTACATTTGCAATGATCGGTATTAAATTCAGACGAATATCATCAAAGCATTTATTAAAAACTATCCGAAACATTCCATTCTTATCCCATTTTAGTAACTTGCTCGATTGTTCCTTGTTAATTTAGTTAAGGATTAATTGAAATATTTTTTTATAATTCTCATATTATAGGGCAAGATTTATAAATACCATATTTAAAAAAGCCGAGATTAACGTTAATTTAATATGAATGTCGTAAAAATAGAATAAGGCATTTAAAACATATATCCGATATAATATTTCACTTTCCATAACAAAAATATGTACATAGCTACCATTTTCTCGGGAACGAAATTCTCAGAGCGGGGCTGTTTAAAAGTTGTTAGAATGAACTTGTGTGCTCGTAAGTAATTTTAGAAGTAAATAGCGGAGTAAACCTATAATTTACATCTAGGTGTGTATAAACGATGTGTTTCGGTGTATACGAAATTCGAAAAAAGGGTTTCGAAATTTTAACTTTAATTACAAAAAGACCAATGTAATTTTTTACTTACGTCCAACAACAATGGTATATAACATTTATGATTTAACGAGTACTGTTATACAAATTAAATGACAATTTCGAACTTAAAATACTTGCTAAACCAATATCGTCGTAGCTCAACGCAGTTACAGTGTTTATGACATATGTCATACGACAACACACATAAATAATATCTTTATTATATCACGATATTTTGTACCTTTTATAAAAATATAAATAACCTAAACAGTATTATTAACGACTGTATTCTGTTCGCACAATTTTATAAATATTTGATCGATTGTTTAAGGTATTGATAAAATCAATTTTGATTACAAATAGGAAATTCTATTATCGAAACAATTTATCTAATAAGCGATTTGATTGACAGATCTGTAAAAGTAATACCGGATCATCCGGCTATCGCTAATCGAATCTTGATACAAAAGGGGAATTAGAAAAATGTTAGTTTGACGTCAAATTAACAGTTTTAGAAGGGTTCCCGCCCTTACACATATGTATACCAGCTTTAACCGCGGCTTCGCCCGCCTGGAAATCAGTGTGTCACACTTGCGACACTTTCTTAAAACAATGAAATTCCTGGAATAACTAAAAAAGAAATGGGAGAAAAAAGTAGCTTATGTTCACCTGAAGACCCTCAAGTATCTCTATATGAAATATCATCACAATGGGTTCAGCGGTTTAGCCGTGATCACGTCACAGACAGACAGAGTTACTTTTGTATTTATAATATTAGTATGGATTGATAGAGACTTATTTATACATCAACAAAGCGGATTACTGAATATCCATGATCGATATCAGATTAAAATTAGATAAAGATAACAAAAAAAAATCCTTTCTTTGTTCCTACACCTTTTTTTCACTGTTGGATACGGGTCTCCTCTCGTAGTGAAAAGATTTTAGGCCATTGACATAGTACAGGGCCAAGTACAAATTAGTAGACTTCACCCACCTCAGAAAGTATTATATACTTTATAACACCTCTAAGACTACTGGCACTGTACCTAAATAATTGCCTGATTAGAATTATTTAGTATCATGACGATTGTGTGAAATATATCCCAATATATTATTGGGTATTGTAAATAGTTTTAAATCTTTTAATTAGCGCAGTGTAAGAAATGTAGCCTCATTAAGGCAGTACCCCATTTATAGGCGTTAACCGTCTGAGCTTTGCGGTTCAATAACACTGATCCGATCGCACGATATAACTATATTGGTTAACGTTTATACTAAAATATTATTCTCGTAAGAGATAAATGTTTCAATATGTTAAAAAGTTAATCTTAATTTAAGAAATAAACAATCATTATTTTAATAAACAAAATAGGATTACTTAATAAAAGGTACACAAAATACAAAATTTGTAATAAGGAAAGTTTTTTTTTTTAATAAACGGAAACAAAGGCATGTATTCAGCAACTGAAAGTCCTAGCCATCTTCAACTGCGACTTCATTGTTTCGTTTCTTTAAATAAGATCTTTCATTCTCAAATATACGTACATTTCTGTGACGAAAAGACTAACATCGTACACATAGCGAGAATTAGACGAAAGCGATTGGGTGGACCGAGTCAATCTGCCCTAACAATAACCAACCGGACGGAACCATTGTCAGCCTACGAAGGGTTTATCAAATCGAAAGTACGAGTAACTCAACCTTACTTTCACTACAGAATCCAATATTACGTCCAAAATGCTTCGAATGTATACATGTCGAGACGAATTCAAGAACCTTGAATCCGATGTGTTCCTAGCACGCAATGTAAAACAATAAATATAAAGTCACTACAAATTTTTGTTTATGTTAAGCGTAGTAGTTATGTCAACGGACGGCTTGCCCTTTCATTTATTTTGCCCTCCAAATTATATTGTATTTATGTACACTCAAAGTTTACAAATTTCGTGCTTGTTTATTTTGCTTCAGAAGTTAATAAAGTTACATATATTAAATTTACGGACATTGCTTTAATACTGACCAAATATATTAAATATTTTCGTATGGCCATGAAATATTTGAAATTGTTTAAAACACTGTTCACCGTATTGTTTAAGGGAAATATAATGAATGTTGAATATTCAAAACAATTTTACATAACGACAAAGGAAAATATCCTAAGAAACCTTGCACACCTTAAATACTCTATAATGTTCCTTAAGATTTGTAAAATCTGCCAATCCGTACTTTGCCAGCGCAGTTGACTATAACATTATGCTTTAAAACTTCTGATTATAAAAGACGGATCTTTAACAGTGCAACCATGAAGTGGATGTAAAAGAATGCACAGAAGTATTAGTTTTCCGAACAAACTCGCATAGATCTTTCTACGAGCTTAACAAACTTATACTTACAAGTATAACTGTATAACAAACATTACTCCAACTAGAAAATCAGGAATCAATCGCACTGGCACTGTCGAATCACCAAATCAGCTTATTCGTCTAATTGCAGCGAGGGGCGCGCGGCGCGATGTGCCCAATCAGGGGCTCCGACACGTGTCAGTTCGCACCCCTTTTTGCACGCATTCCTTTGATTTTCCACCAGACAAAGTTGTAAACGAGCAGCTCAAACTCCTCGTTCAAAAGGATCACGCGATATTTCGTTGTTTTTGTTTCATCTATTAGTAACTTTTATCTTTACATAGTATAAGTTCGCCCTTTGTTACCTTATTATATAAAAGTGTACAATAAAGAATATAAATAAATAAATAAATAAAACAAATTCGCTTTCCGCTGAATGTTCCTATATATTATGCTTAGATCTTCAGAACTACTCAACGGATTTAGATGCGGTTTGTTTTAATAAATAGAGTGATTCAAGAGGCAGGTTTATATGTATACTAACATACATTATATAGTAGAGAAATACTGTTATCTGTAATAATATTATATACAGTGGAAAGATTTGTATGTGTGTATGTAACGAATAGGCTGAAAACTACTGGACCGAGTTCAAAAACTATTTCACCATTTGAATGCTACATTATCACTGATCAATATAGGCTGTACCAGCTTCTGCACGCGACTTAGTCCGCCTGGAAAACTGTCTTTTGCAATAAAAGTATCTTAGGAAATTAAAATGCTGCCCAAAGTCACTATTCCACGCAGACAAAATCGCGGGCAAAAGCTAGTAATTTATATGGAAGAACAACGTTTGCCTGGTCAGCTAGTGTTGAATAAAAATGACGACTTAGGTACACATACAATCACGGGTAATGTGAACGAAGCGGAAATAGACAACTTCTAGATGGACTCTGATAGACCGATAGATAGGTCTGTATACCTGATCTGATAGATAGATCTGTATGCCTGTCTCAAGTTAGCAAAACCTGGACACGGTATGTGGAGAGATTATTCCTTGGCAGTCACGACCGTCAGAAACTAGTAAAACGAAGTATGTATTACGGTAATACGATACTAACGGATACAACTCGATTAATTTTACGAACAGTCCCATTCTTGCAGTCTTTTTACCTATTAAAACAAACAGTCTAATAATGTTATTAACAACTTATACTAATTGAACCAACTAACACTAGGGCATCTACATATTAAAACAATCCTGATCAGAATTGGTTTCAGAAAGCCATGATGGCAGCGGACATCATTGATTGCCTGCTCGTTTGCTACGTACTACTAAAATAATAATAATAATATGCAATGAAATGGCTGTGTTACGTGTGTCTGGCATGTACAAAGTAATGTTAAGGCTCATATCAGCCAATTAAAGATGTCAGATATTTCGTTTCGCGTTCATGAGGTGGGTTTCCCGCCCGTCTGCGCTACACGAAGCCTCGTGGGAGCGCGCACCGACACTGCATGTGACGGATTAACATTATCATTTGACACTGCATTTATTTAACGACGAGCGCCATGTTTGTTTATTTTACGGTTGTTAATGCTGCTCGCATGCCGTTTCTGGGGCAACTCGGTGTATAAACTGTTTTAAAAATAATGTGTCGACAAGACGCTGACAAAAAATTTCCCGGCACAGTTTTGATAGAATTATGTATGATGTATTCTCTGATTAAATTTATGGTTTTGTTATATGCTTTTGAAATGTATCTGATGATAATGCCTATAAAGAATTTAAATAAAAAAGTTACTATACCTAGCAATATTGGTGTTAGTATTGTTTAAATTATATAGCAAACTGAACTGTTTTATTTTGTGAATAATTTATTTTAAGGCACAATAATTTTAGGAAAATTTTGTATACATATTGTTCAACTCTGTGAGATGAATTTGTTTGTTTTCCTTTGATTAATTTCTCGGAAAGGGGCTCCAAGCATGAAACGTAAACACTCAAATAACTTTCTAATCGCAGAACATTTATCTTTAACATTTTTAAAACAATCCTATTAAACACTTTTAGTGAGAGAAAACGACACGAATTCTATTAGTAATAATATTTATAAGGATTCATTACCCAGTTTTGGAATACATAGATTTTATCACGCTTAAGATCAGATTCGACATTCAGCTTACACAGGTTCATAGTATCTCAGATTTATTTACTTTTGTATTAATGATTACATCATAATTTATGTTTTTACTTTCGAGTTTTTCAATTTTCGACTGAAAAAGAACGATGAAATAATACTACCAACACTATTATTAAATATTGCATCCAAAAAAAATTTCGTATTGTACGAGTCGTTAAACTTTAATAGAAAAAGCTTTAGTGGAACTACGAGATATAAAATTACACGCTGAAATTTCTCCTGAGGCGAATTCGAAAGTCAGCGATTGTTATTTAGTACACGTTTGAAATTTAATATCTACTATTTACTACTGCCGTACCAAAACATTTAGAACTTTTTTGAAATATCTCTAAAATGCACATGCCGTCATTATAACGTACGTGCCAAAACAATTACGTTTTCTAATATAATAAAACGCACGATTGTTAAAGTTATAACATACCTACAATATCACTTTATTTTATGTCGTCATTGAAATAAATGCGATAAAAAGCTAGTACGTTGAAAACGGTATATTCTGCAAAGTAAATTTCATGACAAATTTTGTTCACACCTGGAGTATAATTCACGTTGTGTGAACAGATGTAAAAAATTGCATAAAGTCCGAGCCATAAAGGCGGGTAGCGCGCAGTCAAATAAATTCTAGAAATTACTATCTTAGCGTTTACTCGGGTGCATGAATCATGAACATTACTTTTTAAATAAATTTAAGGAGAAGTAACGGTTAATGTTGCATTACGCGTCTTGCAATAAAATGTTCTCAACTGCAATGATCGCTAAGGAAGAAAATGTGAAATTTCCAGGTGTTCAGCGGCAACCGGTGGTTAAAATGAAACACGTAGTAAATTACAAATTTTAATAATTTTATTGAAATATTTCAGATTTGTAATACATTTTGTAACATATTATGTAATATTTTGCAATACCGAGAAAAAAATCTGCAGGTAAAATAAATTTGATACATGAATTACTTATGTAATACACAACAATAATTTAGAATTACGTATCTACATTTGAAAATATTTTTAGATATTGACCGAAAGAGATATAACAGAATTGGTGAAATGTGTTAACTGTGAAAAGTTAAATATAAAAATAAAATATCATGTTATAGTTTTGGTTAAAATTTTATTTATAAAATAATTTAATAGAAACTATAGTTTTCAGATTTAATACAATATTCGCTATTTGGCATGCGTCCTCCTTAGAGTGGTTTAAAGATTATAACATTGATTTCATCGCTAACAACCTGCATGATTAGAAGCTTTGCTGTCAGCAAGCCAAAAGTACTCGCAAACCAAAAATTTTATTCCAACAGTCGGAGCTTAAAGAAACTTTGTCAAAAAATCTCTTAAATTCTAAAAGTACTCAATTCTAGTTCATTGTTAATTAATTCAAACAAGTTGTAAGCTCCTTACTTACATTTCAGTACTCCATATTACGAGGCTTTTAAATTTAATTACCGTATCATAAATTAATAAGCTCGCAACTAAATTAACTACTTTATGAACAGACTTTCAGAGGCCTTAAAATCGAGCCCCGGAGTTAGCGACCAAAAGCGAAGAGCCGGATAAAGTTAGTCATTTAGAATTATTTGAACGGAATCGCGTTATAAAATTTTGAGACTTTAAAATTACTTATAATGTATTTATTGTATTTATTATGTATTAAACAACCAATTAAATATGATTCAAATCGGTTTCCTTTCTAATTTAGCACACTTGCTACCATAATTTTCCGATGTCCTGGACATCTTCGGAAATTCTTACCTATATTATGAGTATTAAAAAGTACTTTGTACCCCTAAATAATGGTTCCGTATGATTGTTTACAATTGAATGAAACTAGTGTTTTTTTCTCATCATCATCAACGCCACTTTCGGACCTTCATCAGTTGTCCTCGGCCTTGAATAGAAGTTTAAATCAAATGTAAATTCAAATAACTGCGTTATTTATATTTTCTTATGTGTGTGTGTGTTATCTTTTATAGATACCCGTATATTACGTAACATACACAGAGATTCTGCAGGGAAAAATACATTTTAATGAACGGTATAAGTAGAAGACACACGCGACAATCACCAAACTCGAATACGCAACAACATATTTTTGTGTCCTTATTTACATTAAAAAACATCAACATGCATATCAAAAAACTGCTTTATCGGTTAAATAACAACAAAGACCATTAACTTACAGCGTTCTTCTTTATATAAATACTAGAGAACTGTTAAGGTTTGTTATTGTTTGCTGTTTAAAAAATTATGAACATAAACAACGAACACATTGGACATGTAAATGACTAACGAAAACCGGATACAACTGCCCCCAGCCGAACCGTCGAGGCATGTCAGGGGTGCTTATTCATTACACAGGATTTATTGCGCGTGTCGCTAACAATGCGAAACTTGGGTGTCGACTTTGTGCAGCCTTACGGGACTTACCAGTAAAGGGTAGTTGAAATAATTGCAGATCAAATATCTCATTTGAAACCAATCACGGCTATTCTTAATAGGAATAAAAATACTATACGCAAAATAATGAAATATGAAGGGTTTTTAATAAATATACAATTTCACTAGCTACCTACACTATTTGCTACATCACCAAATTACATATATCGGATCGCAGTTAAACATAAACATTCATGTAACGGAAATGAATGAAGTATAACTATGTGATAACAAAACATGTCATGTGAAAGCGTTGGATTTAACTACACGTTATAATATGCCAGTGTGCTGTCTGTAGGTACACCGTTATGAAAATGTAATCATTTCACAGACAGGACAATAATACAGTCAATTTCAAGAATATTCATTAGCATTTGCTATTTTTATTATAAAATGATATTTAATGTATGCTATTCAATTATTAATAGTAAATATTACATAACTAACTTTTGACCGCGTGTAATAGTTACTTTGGGCAGAATTTGGAGTATCTCAAAATAAATTATAGCCTATATGTTGCCGAGGACTAATAGCT
>DWUN01000743.1:0-20146 GCA_018249975.1 Passova gellias
GTTAGGGAAGTTTTTGCTGTAGTACCTGATTGGCCCATTAGCCCAGTGCTTAGTGAAGCTGATTGCTGCAGAGACGCGGGTTGTGAATTCGACACCCATTCAGGGCAAATGCTGTGTGTTGATCATAAGTGTTTGTTCTGTATCTGGTTGTAAAATTATCTGTATAAGTGGGGATACATGCTGAAAAGCCATGAAGTTACCACAAACTATTATTATGATTGTAATTTATCTTGAACGTAATTCTTAATTTAATTTAAGTAGTGTTTTTTTAATACTAAGAGAGTAGCAAACGAGCAGGCAGCAGTCACAAGTGGCCGCTGCTGCCCATGGATATCTTCAATCAAACTCTGATAGGAATGGGGTGTGCATTCAATTAGTAGTAGCTAAGAATTAGCTGGTGAGTATTTGTTAGTAACAAGGCTGCAGAAATGGGACTTTTGGTAATATTAACCCAGTTAGTACTGACTGAGATGGTCCCGTCCAGTATACTCGTGGACCGGCCACCATAACCTTCAAAACAAAACACAAGTTGTTGTAGTAACAATTGCTTCACGGTAGAAACGGCGGTGGTACTTCCCCTGGGCAACCGTATACCTACACGTTCTACCACCTCCCAAAGATCAGATTAGACCCTGCGAACATCAGATTAGACGCTAAATAAGGCGCCTGAAACATTTAATATATATGTATATTCAATCCTATTTGTGATTAAACATGTCTATAAACTGGATCGATCGACTAACACGAAACTGCCTTGTCGGGCTTTCTATGTATAAACCGTATGTACAATGTACAATGTACATACATTATGTACATATGTGGACATGTTCTACGTAAGCACCACAGCGACACACAGTTTTCAGCTATAGTTTTGTTCTACAGTTGTTTACTATAACTTGTCCTTATAATTGTGTCGCTTACATATTTCATCAGTATAAATAATTAAGTACTCGCTTATCAGCCTCATTCAATAAACCAAATCACATGAAATTTGGTCATCGATCTGTGATAAATTTTTATGAAATTTTGAAAGGTTTATGCTTAAAAGAGTATACAATTGAAATTACATACAAATGTATACTGTACAAATAGAAAGACGACATTATACAAATGTCGCAACTTTCAAACAGAAAACTTTATGATACACTGATTTCCAGGCGGGCGAAGCCCCGGGCAAAGTTAGTACTCTATATATAATTTCATAGCATAATTTTATTGCAAATTTATGGCAATTTTTTTAGACCTTGGGTTACATAATTATAGTTTTAGTAAGGATCCTAATTTTTTTTCTGTAATTAATATAGCCTGTATTGATCACTCATAATGTAGCATTCAAATGGTGGAAGAATTTTTGAAATCGGTCCAGTAGTTTTTGAACGTATTCGTTACATACACACATACAAATCTTTCCTCTTTATAATATTAGTACGATATGTGTCGTTTTAATTTTATTACACATTTTCTCTCTGATTAGGTACATTTAATCATTTTTTTTCTTATGAGTCAAAATTATTATTAGCAACGACAATATAAATCGACAGATTAACGTAAGAATTGAAATAATCTTGGGAACAAAAAAAACCAGTCCCTATAGCGTTGATAGATTGAATACAAGGTGTTATTTTACTCGTACTGTGTTATTGTTTTAACCCGATTTTGCGTATAAAAATAACTTTATTTCGTTTTATATACATATACGGTTCACCCGGAAAAGTACAAACAAACGCTCCAACCATTTTTATGTTACGCAATTGTTATTAAAACAAACTGTGGAACAGTGCGGCTTTCGATTGCATGTATACATTAAAAACCACCAATTTAGTCTTCAAAACAAAACAACAGGGCGTATGGGACCAATTGACACAGAGTAGTACCAATCCTTACTAGGATTGGTACTAGTTGGTGTTGGTTGGTGTCTGGTGATTGGTGTAGAACTATTACCGATCTACTCAGTTTCCTACTCGGCTTCTTTGCAGATGTCCATGAACAGGATCGGCTGTCTCAGACTGCTATTTACGTCTTTATTACTTTCTGCATTGTCCAAAATATCTGGGTTCACTTGTCTTTTTTCCATTGCAACATAAGCAACGTGAGTATAGCAGTTCGAATTCTAGTCTCTCACTCAGGGGGCCAGAGTTTAAATTCTGTCGCGCACCTCTGACTGAATTAAATATCACTCGCTATAACGGAGAATGAAAACATTGTGAGGAAACCTACACGTCTTAGAGTCCTCCGTAATGTTCTCTAAGGCGTGAAACCTGCTACCCTGCACTTAGTAACGTGGTACTCTAGGACCTTAAACGATCCGCTTCAAAACCGACCGTCGAACAATGAAATAATTCAAATAAATAATAAATAATATATTTTAGGCAGGTATTATAAAAATGGTAAAATACAGATAGAATTTATATAGTACTCATCGTTAAAATAGTTACAATGTTGTTTATATCAATCGTTCTTTTAGGGACCCTTTAAGCTTCCTCAATATTATCATCCTCAGCCAAACTCAGTTTGGCGCTGGACACAGGCTTCTTCCAAGGCGCGTCTATGAAATTATTACTGGGAAATATTGGAATGAAATTTCACACTTAAACGAAATGTAGATAGTAGAACGTATAAACTATCCTTCCTATATTTATTTATTTTAATTAGCAATATCTTGTCTGGGTAGAAAAATATTTTGAAACCAAATTGGCAATTATCAAAGATGTTTAGTAGTAGATATTTCGCAATACCATAATTGAGGCCCCTGGCGAAAACCGATACTAAGTAAATTGTAGCTAACAATCTCTATCGTGGCTTTCTTAGTCGTATTTGACTGACGGCAACTACCTCGCCACGTTTTACTCAAGAAATAGAAGTAAGATAAATAAGATAAATAAGAGACCAATAAAGCATATTTTACCTGGTGAATGCTGTTCGTAGTCGTACGTACTCGTACCTATATAACATAACAAAAAGGATAATTAAATAGTACTAGATATGAGAATCTTGTAACAAAATCAGGTAATGTCCTGTTTATGCAAAGACAATTGATTGAACTTAAAGAAAAAATAGTTCTTACGAGTAGAAGAAACGAAGTAAGAAACTTTCAGCTTTATTACATATACTACTTAGCACTTAATAAATATAGAATCGAATAAATATAGACGAAACATAAATAATAACAAGAACAAAGTTCGTATTCTAGCTTTTCTAAATCCTTTTTTTTTATAAACTGTAGCGTAACAATTTATGATTTAGAAATGTTTCTACGTCAACCATTCTTCGCCGTGTACAGAAAATGGAACTGAAGTAGCAATTGGACGGTTTAAATTCCGAATTCCTTTCTTTTTAGTTAAACCTCCGTTGTAACTGTGACAGATCAAAGACGTAAGGAGAAAAGAATAATTCCCGGAACAATTAGTCAAAACTAATCACTCCTCTATTGTTTTTAGTCTTTACACGTCATGTGAATAAGTCCATTCATCGTACTCATTGTTGTCTTCTTACAATAAAGCTACTTGAATAGGACAAAAGCATTTCCATTATTATTCGCACATTTTATTATGATTATGAAAGTTATTTCTCAACCATTAAAATAGATAAATCATTTTATATTGAATATTAAAATATTGGTCATAAATTTTTTTTTAGATTTACATTTACATTATTTACATTGTTTTAAAATAGCTAATTTTATATAAGATTGCAGATTGCGAGTTTTATTTCTATTTTTTTTCTTTTTTACCCACGATGAAACGAATACGGTATATAATATATACCGTCTTATGCTTTTGGGGTGAGAGGATATTTGTTTGTGTGTGTAAACCAATGTTACAATTTATCTTCAAAACTACTGGTTCAATTTTAATGCGGTTTTTATTATATAATAACAGAACTTCTGCTTAAAATTAATTTTATACCTATAACGAAAAGTGAACTCGGATGTAACAGTAAGAGCTCTGCAAAAAGATTTTTCTGTAACAATTTGTTCAAAAAAACCAAGTTATTTTGTTGATGGACATTTGTGAGAGTATTTGTATAATTTGAATTTATAAATATGTTACCATAAAAAATTTGCATGTATATTACGTCCGTCGAGCTTATAGGTCGAGTGCAGAAGGCGATCATGAGCTGCCGTCTGTCGCTGACATCGCCCCTCCCGACTCCCCGCCGTCCTTGTCTATGGGTGGCGGTGCGCTTCTGCCATCGCAGATCCTCGTAGCTACGTTTCCCGTTTATTTGACGTTTAAATCATGCCATAAAATTTTATACTATCTTACCTCTGGTACATTTTGGAAATGTTCCTGAAATGACAGATTACGTAAAAACTGTGTACAGTTTCTTTTAATTTTAAGATTTAATTGATTTATTTCGGCAAAAAAACAATCTTTAACTTTATAATTTTGTATTGCTACGGCTAACTTCTTTATTCGATTAGGATGAGAAAAGTTCGTCTGAACCCATAAATTTGTGGCGTAAAAAATTAGTGTTCGTATATTTTTAGACTATCTCTAGAATAATTAGATATCAGTGGATTGCGATGTGGTTTTTCGAATATAGGGGCGAGTAATGTCAGTTTAAAATATTATGTGTTGATAGAACTTGACTATTTATTTGCATCTAATAAAGAAGTAAAATATATTTGAAGCTATTGAAATCTCTAATTCTATTTTAACTGGGACCTTTATCTACTATAATATTGAAGTGTAAAATAGATTAGGTTTTAGTATATGAAATGTCCACGGTCATGTTCTGTTTTTATGTACAATAAACTATTCCCAGCGTGGTTACAGAAGTTCGGTTTGTGTATGACCTCATTTATTTACTTTTACGTCAACTTATTTATGTCATCACAACAAATATGTAATTAGCTTTATTTCATTACGACTTCTGACGAGCTGAAGTTAAACAATGACTCCACAAATACATCTTTATTCGGGTTTTCCGTTTAATTGAGTTGTTTCGGCAGTTCATTCATTACCCAGTTGGCAAAAAGATTATATTACCATACTTTTGAGATTAATGTTTTTATAAACACCCGCAAAATCGTACAAATGTACAGTTTATAAAATTCAGTATATTCAAACTTCACTTAATTTTATAATAACAAATTCTGTGGTTCAATATTCGGAGCCTAAAATAACATGATAAGGTGGTTGGAGGCTCAAAGTAATTAACGAAGTATTATTCAGAATGTGGGATCGGCTACTAACCTAGCAGCATTACCATACGAGTAGCTGCGACATATTTTCCGGTTGCGTGCACAGACCGTAAGCAGATGTGGGGTATTTAAAAAATAAAAAAGTTACATATCAATTTAAATATGTATATAGAATTACGAAAGACAATGGTACCAATAATCATCGGCAACGAAAATTTTCAGTTCAATTATAGAATTTGTCGGAACAGAACTTATTTTCCTTGATACTGAATAAAACATTTTGTAAATTTGCTCGAGACGGCTGAGCTCTCAGAGTAAACGGTTTATCTATTAATTCCAAGGATTCATTTTGTAATTTTGTTGCTGTCGTAATTTGTGGGTTAATCAATAGGTAGTACCTATTGAGACACCACCACCACCACCACCTAAGACACCAACGACCAATGATAATACAGGTCTCATTATAGCGTCATTATATGTGCGTGCCGTGGTCCTTGGGGACTATTGTACCACAAAACACCTGGTAATTGAAAGTAAGAGAGGCTGCAAAACAACAATACTCACTTTAATTACAAAAATGCCTAATATTTCAAATAGATGGCGATTTTTCTGCATATTAGTAAACCAATATAATTATAGTCATAATCTTTGCCTGCGGAAAATATTCCGAGAGCTTTTACAGCTCAATAGAACAATAGAACAAGATTCTCCATGATGACAAAGGACTTAACAGATCCCTACAAGCTTTCAAAACACATCAGCATTTGACCTTACTATTACTAAGTACCACAGGCTTGTATGAACGAGACTTATTTCTCACATTAAAACTAAGTAGTTTCACACCTTTCAAATAATTTTGCTTTTTCATAATCACATTTATTCAATCGTAAACACTGGTAGTACCCGAAGTTGGGATGAAAAGGGAAGGTATAAATTCTAGACAGTAATAAAACGACCGCAAATCTTATTGGGCTAACGGGAAAAACAATCGTTATAAAATTTAACAGGCAACCCAAAACTATGTCAGTATTTCAACTGAATTAGACAACAAGAACAATAAAATGAGATTATGTAACGAAAGGGCATGTTCACCTGCGAACTTTTGTCCAAAAGGAATACTTTGACACCAAAGGGAAGTGCACGATACGTCAAATAAAAAATATTTATAACCTTTTCCGAAACTTGGTAACTGTATTTTATTATCTACCACTATGATTTTCTGATGAGGGTTTACGACCTTCTCTCCGAAAAATATATACAATACAATTGCTTCTGAAAATAATGCATAGGTATTGTAATTCATCAAATATATGGGCTAAACAGCAATATTCTGGTTAAATTATTAGTCGAGAAAAGTGTTTTGTTTCTTTATGAAATCTAAAAATAAACAACAAAAGCTTATGGGTATCTTCTAAATTTTCAAATATACGTGTATTCTATGTGATATTAAGTACGCACTCTTAATCAGTAATAAATAATCTGTACACAAAAAACACTTTAAACAAAAGCTGTTAATTTGATGTTGAACTTCACCCTCCAAAGACTAAATTGAACTGCTTCGCGCCCTGGGGTATTAAGTGTCTGGTGAACTAGCTCAAATAAACAGGATCACAAACGATGTAACTTACATGAAAGAAACAGCAGTGACTGCAAAGTAGCAACATTCTGCATAACTTGAAATGGAATATTATAGCGAATGACATTTCAATGTGTCAAAATGTAACCGTAATGTTCTCTTAGAAGCAAGAAGTACCGATACATATTTCTACTACCGGTTAAATTCTATTCAGTCGAATACGTCATTCTTATTGTTCAATTTCACCCCACTCTAACATGACCAATATAAACGAACAAAAGAAACATTGCACATTCACCGAATATAAAACTTAACGAACTTCAACGAAAGTTAATAAAGGCTGTGATCTATGACATAAAAAAATAAAAGATAATTATCGCCAACACATGCACTTTCCCTGACGCTGGCACGGATGGAAACGTGGTCACGCCAAACTCGGCACGCCTTTACCCATGTCTACGTGTACACATATTATAGAACTCACAATCAATGCGATAGCAGGTCATTATTACAGCGGTACACCTTCGTGGTATTTTACTGACAACACAACAAAGCGCTCACCAGACAAACAACGTTTTCTCGTAATATTCTGTATTTTCTATTCTCTGTTATCACTCGCATTACATCGCGTATGTGTCATCCAAAGTAGGGACGTTAATCCTATTTGAATACGTCGAGTAGAACTCATATCGTATTCCACTTGGAAAAGTAATTCAGGCGATCATTGTAATTCTCTATATATAGCTATAAGCTATAAGAACACATTCATATACCCATGTATACATAAATACTCGTACATAATAATATGATTGATTTTTGCATGTTCCATTGCGGCCATACTATTTTTTCTCATCACATATCTCTTAATATAGCTTATTTAATAGACCTCAAACTTATGTAAGCCTCTGATTATACGGTAGTGTTGCGACATCCGCGGAACAAGCTGGAAAGCATTACGGCTAAGTGTCCGTCAACCGCACCCGCCAAGCCGAAGCACATCAGCAATATACACACAAGTAGTAATAGCTTCTACAAGTTACTGAAGCTGGAAGAAATATCGCATGAAAATAGCCCCTACGCAACTACATAATATTCATTTTCCAAAATAGAGTACTTGTCCAATTTCATCTAATATTCCGATATGATAACATTACCTTCGGACATTTTCTTTTCTCAGAAGAAACATTTCATGGAATAAATCTATTGGCCAACAATTAGATTAATTACGATAAGAAATATAATTCAAAGAAGACGCTGCAATAAATTACGAATAACGAGAACATATTGTCAGCGCGGGCCGCGGGCTAAGCCGCAGCTTAACTGGTAATGCCTCGTAGTCAATTTGTAACAAAGATTTATTTATATTACACACAGGCATCCAGCCCGACTTCGACTATGACGACTATCTATTTGTAAGTGAGATAAATACAATCGTATTTATGAAGATATGAAATATAAATATGTAATTACAATTTGGTAAGACTTGTGAAACCGCGCCCCCTTGTACTTCCGCGAGCGAACCATATATATGTTCTTCCATCTACCGAGGTATAAAATCACTACAAATTGACTAAAGAATGTATGCCAGTATTGACGATATATCACTGCATAACCCTCCTACTACTGAGAAATGTAGTAAGTAACGCAGCCCAGGTCTTTTAGATCAGGTCTTCTTGTCTTCTAAAATTTGTAATATAGGTCTATTTGTAATATAGGTAATAGGTGTTGTATGTTAAGAATATATGTTATATGTGTGTAATCTATAAACACCGACTACAAGACGTTATTTACGTTCCCGCCGGCATTATCGGTAGAAAACACGATTATCTATTAAATTAATTCAGGCATGGTATATTATGTATTAGTAAGTACATTGTTTACGAGGCTTTTGGATATTTTGAACCCGTAAACATTAATTAAAATTCATTTGATATCGAATTATCTTACCTCGATGAACGTCCAATTTGCCAGCCGTCAATCAACGTTGTTATTAAACCGATTGCGTGGAATGTATTATGGTACTTGTATAGAAACTTTATGCAAACCTTTCCGTCATAGTGTACAATAGAACCCTTTGACACTCATTGTATTTAAGCTTCATAATTTTTTTATTTTACAAATTTGCTTCTCCTAAAATAACTATTTTTTTCTTCCACTTTTATTTTATTTGTTTTTGTCCTTTCCGCAATTATCAAAGCTTATTATATTGAAATACTCGCCTCATTCTTGAATGCCGTATTTTTGACCGACTTCAAAAAGAGGAGGTACTCAGTTCGCTTGTATTTTTTTTTTGTTTCAAGTATCCACACTGGGAATTTGATGTTGGTTCTAAATACAATGCTAAATTTCAGCGCTTACGCATTTAGCCGTTTGTGAATATAAAATTTACGAAGTCGACAAGCAACGACAAGACCATTTAATGATAAATTTTTAATCTATGCTTCGCTTTCAACACTGAGAGCGACTTTCCAGTAAATAATTAACGCGTAATAATTACTTTCTCCTCAACATAACGTGAACAAAACAGAAGCTAATATCTATATCATCTGAGCTTACCTATACTATTTAAAATGTAGTACTAACGTGTGACGGTTATTCAATAAAACAAAAATTGGTACTTACGTTACGTTGAATTTGTACGTAGGTTTATGGTAAACGTTTTCATTTTAATCTAATTAATTAGACATACCTTAAATAAAATTGTTAGTACTACAAGGTCCATATAAACGTTTTATTGTCCTTTCTTCGCACACTATGAAAACAGAAAGATTTAAAAAAGTCTTCATTATTTTTCTGTTTCAAAAATCTGTATACATACTACAAATTAAATTCTCTTTTATTTGAAATAAACTAGTACGGACTACTTAACATTTACTACATGGAAGGTGTACCATGTTGCAATTTTTTTTGCATCCCACTGCTGGTAATTTTTTTCTCCTGTAATTGCAAGAAACCTGGAGGTCTGGCCATACTCTACCACGCTGCTCCAACGTGGAGGTTTTTAAGCCGACTTTAAGGCCTTTACGGGGCTTAACAACTGTTACCTAACGACTTTGCTTTGCGGATTGTTTTCAATCTGCAATCACTAGTCGAACTAATATAAAATATACATACTTATATATGAGCAGAAACTCTTCATATGTCATTGTACAGAATGTTTTATTACAATATATGTATAATATTATAATACCTATGGTTTTAGTTGATTATTTTAGAATCAATTACTGAATGTAATTTTGGAATAAACTACTATGCTGTAATGCCGTCTATCCGGCTTGGCATCTAATCTGTTAACGTTTGACAGACGGGGGTGATAGGCTCGTAGTAATAGCCCGCCAAAGTTCATTACCCGGGAATCTGCTATATGAACTAATTTACGTACTTAGGAAATAGCCCATAGGCTACCGCCACTTAGTATATTCGCTACAAGATTTTAATGATAAATATACAAACATGGGTATCATGGACATTGTTTGCTTTACTCCTTAAACGCATTAATTAGAAATCTATGTGGTGAGCGCCCATGAAGTTAATGTTGAAACTCATATTGAAATAATTCCGAAAACAAAACATTTATACGTAATATAGCCAATCTTTCTGTTTCGGATATCGATTGCTTGACATATTAATTTATAGAAGCTATTCTTATTCCTGAGGTCAATTAATGTTGCATTACGTATTAGGTCAATCAATCGATCTAAGTCGGACTTTTTTGAACATAATCATCCATAAAGCAACATATTTCATATTGTATGAACGACAAATGATAGTCCAGAGTAGGTACTAGATAATATTAGACTTGGAGATTACTTAAGGAGTAAAAACTAACGTTCAAACGGCAACGCTTCATTTGAAGCCACAATTCTTAGATGTTAGAACAATGAAGCATAGTTTAAATAAAAAAAAACCTCTAATAAAGAAATCGTCTTGAAGTTTAATAAGCCATTTAACATAATCCCATAATCTACGTACCTACATTTTTCTACTTCATACACAACATTGATTCATAGTTGGATTGAACACAGAAAGATGAAAGATCTATAACATACTTCAAATAAAGTAAATAGAAACCGATATGACAAATAACGTGAGCTACAGAGCTGAATTCGGAACATTTCGTTTATTTAGGACAACAGCCGATTGCTGCGATCTATTTGTCGTAATATGATCAAATTATCATATTTAAATACCTTCAAACATAAGTATTCCGATGTATGATAATTTATACATATCACTTTTACACATATTATAGAAACATTAATGGAATAATATCAACTTTATACCATGCAATATTAAGTAAACACCAGAAATACCTAAACTAAATAGACACAAGTATGTCTATTCATAATATATATGTATCTAATATTTCATAAAACGTACCTATTTTTATATCAGGTCATTCTCAATACGTACCATTTAAAATCGATAGTAAAGTAGCTAAGCAGTAGATTATGTTTGTTTCTTGTAGCAATATATGTAGTTAACACATGAATATTAATGCCTACAACTTCTTAAAGCCCAACAGATTATAACGGTAGCATGTGAAAATCAAAATATTAACAATATACTAAAACGTGTTGTGTAGGTGTACACACGTCGAATAACTGATAATATTTAAGTATATATAATTTGTTGAAGTAAGATTATTCAGTGACGCGTAATCAAGTTTTAACGGGCACAGAATCTGTTTTAAGTAATTGAATACTTCTATGGGAGTTACGAGTATTATCACTTAATCGTGATTGAATACAATCTACCAGACCGTCCGAAGTTTTCAATCATTTAAAAGATCTTCATTAAGTTAATTAATGTTGGAGAGCAGGGATTATATTTCAGGTAAATATTGACAAAATGTGGCTAAAAAATGATAAATGTTCGATAACTACTTGTTATAATCATCAATTTGTTTCACCCGTCATACATCGTTTTGATAAATAGTTATAGAAAAAACTCATTCGTGCTTCACGGATCACCAAAAACTAATTTCATCTGTCTTTTTATTACTATTATACCATTTCATTCAAGTTGAATATTAATACGTAAGCCACATCATTATCATTCCATCGCGAAATCGCAACGTTTATTTTTTAAAATATTAA
Organism: Passova gellias; assembly: GCA_018249975.1. Classification (NCBI taxonomy): domain Eukaryota; kingdom Metazoa; phylum Arthropoda; class Insecta; order Lepidoptera; family Hesperiidae; genus Passova; species Passova gellias. The sequence goes on from DWUN01000743.1 coordinate 11,822, forward strand.
ATTTAAAACGATCTCTTTAGACAACCGAACAGTACAATAGCAGGCGGCTATAAAATTCGAATGGCGTATCACACATACGTTATATTACGAGGTTATTGTTACTTTATGAAGTTTTCCGAAGCTCTAAACTTGATCAACGAACCGATGAAACTCATAAGCATAAAAAATCCTTTTAAAAATTTGTTGATCTAATCGAAAGGCCGAAATTCGTAAGCAATTTAGGAAGTAATGGCCCTCATTAGCTGCTGACAGTGGCTACCACTCAACTGGACGTGCCGGAGTGGACAGCTGCGCCACGCGTAATCGGCAGCACTCGACGCAACGGTGATTAAAATCTACATTGGTCATTATCGATCTATTTAGGTTTCGGGATTGGGAATAAATATTTTTTATTCCACTGAAAACGGCTTACAGGTGGAAGATACAACACGAGTATTATTGTTACTAATACGTTTTAAATTTCTTAACATCCAATACTTATTAAAAAACTATTATTTTGTATTATATTGAGGTCGTAAGATCATTTGTTTACTTTGTTTTTATCTGATAACTAAACCTCCATCAAGGTAAAATTCGTAAGTACTCTGAACTTACAAATTTTACCTGAGTGTCTATGTCCTTTACGAATTTTAACTGAGTGTCTGTTCACCGACTATAGGAAAAATATGATACACATTGTAAAATAAAAATCACTCAATCATGTGTTTGAAACGTAACAACTCATGCTTGTCATTTATACAATAATTACTACTAATAATTACAACGTTGTTTCGTTACAGTAATTACAAGATATGAAGGGAGTTTGTGAGTAGGCGATAGAAATCCTTAGTATGCTTAGCTTAGGGTAAATAGGCGATACTATATTATATTATTATATAGGTATATATATTGATTGCAAATTACCAGGGCAACCGTGACACATTTAATAAGTAAGCATTTATATTATCAAGTGTAATAGGTACTTTCTTATTTGATATTATCTGTGAAAGCTAATTTAGTATTAAAGAGGAAAGAGCTTTCTCAAAGTCTATATCAATATACGTAGCGACCCTATTATAAACGATATCTAGCAGAACCTTGCTAGTTACCCCGCTAGGCTCTATCTTTGTAAAGAGCGGAAAGTCGTTGCTTAATTATTTTATATGAATAAATTTATACTTTAAAATTATCGTCCATACAAAACACGAAACAAAAAAAATACTTGCAGTTATAATGGACGAGGACATCGCATCAAAACATGTTATCGTTATAACATTAATTAAAACAGGGTACTACCAAAATATCCAATTTGCTTAGCTACATTTAAAATTACATTAGAGCCGTTGATGTCGTAATATCGACTTTGATAAATAACATTGTTGATTATATTTAATTTTAATGCCATAATAATTAACTTCTTTCCATAGAAAAAACATTATATACATTTTGTTCAGTCTTCGAGAATAACACGTAAGCACTTCGAAAACGGTACGCGAATATGGCAATCAAATTTCGGAAGATTTAAATTTTGCGAGCGTTCAATGGCTTTCCTTCAGCGATATTGTAAAAGCCAGATGTTCTCAACAAATAGTAGCGTAACTTCATTTACTGTGAATAATTATTTCAAGACTACATCTTGAACTCTTTTTACGTCAATATCAATAGCGATTCCAGAATGCGAAAAGCAGAATCAAATTATTTCATTACTTACGTAAAATTATGAAATAGGTACATGAAAAGTTTATGAAATATTTTATATTATTTAAAAAATTTGCACTAAACTTGAGATATCGGGGTGATTTTGAAAATCAACAATAATTCCTGTATGGCAAATTTTAGTCTTGGTAATGATTAAGGTTCATTTAAATTTTTTTATCTAAAATTAATACGCCGTAAAAGGCAAAGTATATATTGATCTAAATTTGTATTAAACGTTGTCTTTGTCATGCCGTGATATAATTCAGTTAATATGAAATTCGTTTTTTATTACTTATATGTGATACAACTAAATGTGCCCTCTCGTTTAGTTTAGTTTAGTGAAAACAAGGCTATATTATATGATTGAAGTCCCACAATATCAAAGGTTAAGAACCGCTACTTCATACCATCATCTACAAACACTTATTACTATGTATGTGCTCATGTGGCTGCTCCATTAAATTGAAAGCTTTCAACTTTCTTGTCGATATTTCATTTTATAAATGTATTGGAATGGATGACGCTATTCAATTTAGTCGCCATAATTTATTTTACGTTGAAGTCAAATGAATTTAGGAATGTGTTTATCCATTGTAGAATTTTATTTTGTTAATGTTTTAAATGTACAACCAGAAGAACCAGACAGAGAATATTTTTGCTTCAAATACTACCACTTTCCAGGAATAAAGTTATATTATGCTAAATTTTTTAGCAAATGGTTTTAAACGGGCAGGAAATTGTGGATTTTACATTATATAAGCAAAACTGAAAATGAACTTACGGGATCCATTCAATCACGAACGAGCAAAAGTTATTGCGACCACTTTATATATATATATATATATATAATATAAAATATATATTACTTCTCTCTAATATAATTACCGAATTGATCGAACACTTTGAGAAACTTATTTACAAAATATCAATAATATAAATTAATAATACAAACATTTTGTTTATAACAAATCTTTTAATATATGAAATTAAAAACATATTTTGTCCACAGAGCAACCTGTCCATCTTCTTTATTCCACACTTGGGAGACCTTACTGCAGGAGGTTGAAGCTGACGTGCTGGGATACAGCAATGCGTCTGGCAACCTCCAACGCCTAGTGGCTCAGCCGCTAATCGACAGAACCTATCATATGAAACTGCAAGCACGAAAGCTCTTCGCGCACAGAGAGGGCTGTGAAGTCATACTCGGAAAGGCAGACGATCAACTTAACAAGGTAGGAGAACTCTTTTTAATTGTTTATCTCCTAGTGTAACGTGCTCACCATTGAATTCAAGTAATCAAAAGCTCTTCAATTAAACTTACCATTCTTATATCAATAGACCAGTTCGGTAGCCTAAGGTCGGCACTAAATTGGAACTTCTTATGTCTTATTTACCTACCAAACCTTCACACACAGTCACACTTCACAGGTTACTGTGACGTGTGACTATGTAGGTAAGCATTACCTTAGTGCCACTACTAGCGACGCGACAAGATCAATCAAATAAATAAGAAACTAAATAAAATCATACATACACAGCTAATGAATAATGTACTCCTAACTGATGTTTATATACGTTTTCCTATTAATCTTAATATAGGACAAAATGAAACACTTATGTTTTTGTAGGTTTCATAATTTTGCTTTTATGACCGTCTGTGTCAGAAGACTACTAAATCTGACTTACACAGCCAGTTTAATTACGAGTATAAGAGGTTCTCCTGATCTCCCACATGACAGCGACTCTACAAGACTTAAATTAAATGTAGATCTGTGTATGACAGTTTTTGCTTACTACCTGAAAATCAACTTATTTAAGATTATAGAAAAATTAATGATTATTATAAAATATAGTATGTTTTCTGCTAGTCTCATATATAGATTTATTTGTTTCTTACGGTTTTAATAGACAAATAAATCTACATGTAAGGACAACTGTACAAATAGAATAATAACAAAAGAAAATTTAAGAAGAAAATTGAGATTTTGAAAAAAACAAAAGGTTTATTTCTACAAATATTAGTATGTATAAATATTTACAAGAGTATTTTAAATCAGTCAATGTTTTACTATTAATAGTATACCAAATATGTAAAAATTTTAGTCATTACAGTTGGTTATAATTAGATCTCCCAAAAGTAGCATTAACTAATTAAATAATAAAAATTTTAAAAAGCCGTTTTTATTTTAAAATTTTAGTACTCAATATAACATATTTATATAATATATGGAAAATATAATTTAGAACTTACACTAGGGCTTTTCATGTCAAATTTATTTTTGTACCGAAACATTTAATATAACTGACCAACGTGAATCTATTGAATTTCTGCGTTAACTGAACCGAATAACGCAAGACCGAATACCGAATGTTTCATGAATTCTACTTGCGTTACTTTGGTGATTCGTGATCCAATACACTATTTTCATCTCACCCACTACTAATGGAACTTGAGCAAACTTTATTTGTTACTACATAGTTTACGATAGTGTGGTATGGAACATTTAGGTGGAACTTGTGAAACAAAGTTTGTATTTAGACGGATAGTGAATTGAAATTGTTTTAATTAAATCTATGAAAGAGGCGCATAAAATTTTCCGTCCAGAAAAAACTTTGCGACCTAAATATACATCGTAATAAAATTACGTTACAAAAAAGAGGAAATTATCACTTTAATACAACGACATTCTAGGAAAAATTCGGCAACGATATTAGCGACGAAAATTAGTGTCCCTTGTACCACCAGAAATACATGTTTACGTTATTATAAAGGATGTCAAGAAATTACCCGCACATTTCAACATACCACTGTTTTAAAAACCACTGTTTTAAAGTAGCTCCCAGTCACAACCAGTAAAGGCTTTGGAATTGAATTTAAACAGAATTTATTGTATGCTCTGATTGTGAGTTTCGTAATCGGCACCCTTAATTACCCATCAACAACGATCCGAAAGGGTCTTTTATTATTTTTTAATCCAAACGAATTTGTACGAGGATGTACCATCGCTCAGGATTAATTAAAAGTTTGAATGATTTTTACGTGTTTCTATGGGATCCACGTTCAGGGTACATGTTTTATATAACAAAAGTATGTATTTTTTAACGTATGGCAACTTCGCTTTATAATGTTCATTTTAAATACAATTAGCATACAGAAATATTAATATATTATTGTAATCTTTAATAAAAACTAATGTCTAATGTCTGTATCAGTACAGCCGTCATGAAAACAGTTTATTTTCGTCATAATAACCCAGCAAGACAGCTAATGAACCACGTAGAATGCGATCTCATCATATCAAAGATAAAGGTAAATGTGACTTAGGTCTATTTATAGCATAATAATATATGCAATACATATTAAAGCTAAGCGCGTAGTGTGCTGATAATAATTAATAAAGCGCTTCATAATCAATCATATTTTAGATTGCCACTATTACTACCAATTACTACCATCAACGTTCGCATTTGATTATACTTGGAAATCTACGACTGGTCTCTTGATCCAGATTCGATGTCCGTGTACGACAAATATTGGTGTGATGAGCATTACAAACCGGCTTAGGGTACAAGTTAAAAAAATATATACAAAATTGCAACGTATGAAAATTCTTCTTAAAATATTTTTATTGTTGTTACCTATATAAAAAAAGTATAATGATAATATGACATATGACAGCAACATTCTACAATTAATTGAAAACATTTCTCCTTTGTTTAGTCATTTAAATTTCAGGATTTATAGCAGTAACTATACTTCAACAATTGTGAAATAATAATAATTGTTGTAGATAGGTAGCTATCTGCTGACGATGCTACGAAACCGTATGAAGGAGCAAGTCTAATTGCAAGTGTAACAACGGCGTTGTGTTCGCTCTCATTAGTACAAGAGACGACAATTATCTCTGGTGATGAGTGGCATTGTGTTAAAAGCGATAAAATTTGCTGTGCTATTTAAAGAAATACAAGATCTACTAGCGAAAAACAACATGATGACTTCTGTATTTTTAGTGGCTCACTGGCTGGGTACTGGTGTGATTTGCACCTGCGGAAGTTCTATTCCATGCTCCTCCGCGCCAATCCTGTGCGAATTGGCGGAGATACGGGGTTAGAAGACAACCCTGGGATTAGTATTATGTCGCATGTTAAACTGCCTGTAACGCCTCCGACGAGGTTTTGCGATCGTTACGTAACTGTTACGTTACGTGAACTGGTTAACAGTAACCGGGACGGATTGCTTAACAGACTCTCAAAAGTATAGAACCTAATACGTGCTTTATATTCGTATACATTAGAACCGCCTGTTTTCAAATAACTTCTACTGAATTACGTTAAGAAGCAATGGGTGAACACACACTATTTCACCGCTAAACGCTTGAGTTGGTTTTTTCACATTGTCACGGTTTAAATGATAAAAAATAACACGTGATTCATTATATCTCGCATTTTAAGAAAGTCATCGGAGTCTGAGATTGCTTTAGAACCGAAGTCACATTTACGGTTAGTACTCTACTACAAGAATTCCTTCGGATCACGTAATAAAAAATGTTTGGTATAATAATTGCGTACTTATAAAACATGAACGACCTTAATTATTATGCAATTGTACTGCATTAATACACTTTGTAACCTTTAATTGGATTTCACTGAATTTTCGACCAACACGTGATAGCGATTTCATCGTTTCATCTATCAGAGTGCAAATTACGAAATAAATAAACCATGTTATTTTTTAACTTTGGTATGAATAAGTGACATCAGTTCAATAACTTTTTAAATTGACAAATTAAGTCTAATAACGAGCACCATTGTTCTGTTGGCAATGTTTTTTCTTCACGAAAATTACCTTAATTAACAGAGCTCGTATATATTTTAATTATACTAATTATTCCAGCGAGTAGATGCCCATAGACAGCAACATAAACAGTCCCTAACGGACCGTCATTTATTTTTCATACGGATATTAAGTGTTTATTGATTTTGTTAACCCTGTCCTCATTACGGCTTATAGCTTCACATAGATCTATTCATAGACAGCCTTGTCAATAGAATTTATCATTGAAATATTCAGACTAAATACAGTGATAGGCTTCCTAATTAATACAATTCGCTAATCTAATATACCGAATACGGCGTGTGGCTTTGTGATTCTTGCATATTATATCAAGTTAACTCGAAAGTGTTACTGTATAGTTAATAAATAAATGATAGGAAAAAACTCTACATATTAAACCGAATATAATATACATATATGTACGATTGTAGATAGTGCCCGTAAAACGTAAAAATTGTTTACATATTCCGTTTCATTGAATAACAGCAGATTAAATTTCGAAATAAAATTTAAACCACATTAAATAACCCTTAAATAAAACGTTTGGTGATTTTAAAGCATTATGTACGTAATATAAGTACATCACGTGTAAGAGACATATTTTTATGATGATAAAGCCGCAAATTGATATGTAAGACACCTTCATAAATGTACAATGTTGACAATCTTGATATAACAATAGTTAACCTCGTTCAATCAGAGTTAGAAATATAAAATAGAAACAGTAGTAACTATTGGAATGTTTTTTTCTCAAGCCAACTTGAGCTTTCCTATTTGTCTTCCATTTGACATTCGATATACGAAAGCTTGGAAGCAAAGCTCAACGATTAGATTTGTATATTCTTATAGCTCTACTAGAAAACGTTGGTAAATAAACAAAGATACCGTTATTGAATTTGAAACAAAATCCGTTGGCGCCTAGCGTAGATGCAAGAAAAAAATTGAAATTCCTCCTATAAACCTACTTATCGACCTTTGCTAGAGTTATTCTAGGACTAGGATTTAAGTTTATTTTTCATTTCAAATTAATGTATCTACATTACTTTCATATAAATAATAATAAACCTAAATTATCAATAAAAGCGAAAACTTGCGAACGCCATTATCCTGGTAATTTTTAAAGTAGCTACCTTACTTTTCACGTGTCATATGAAGCGAAATCAAGCAAATATTGGACATGTAAATTGATATCCAGTAGTATATTTGTCAAATAAAAATGTGTGATTGTAGCATCACATATCAAAATGAAACCTAAGATTCTGATTATTTATGATTTAATAGTTACATAACAATAGTTATAGCACCTGAAACTTGTAGTCCCTCAACAAGATTCAGAGTTCTACAGTTGACCAAAAACATCTTCAGTATAGTAGTCATTACACAGTTGAAGTGTCGATGAATGGATTTAAGCTTAGGTTACAGGCACATACGGTCGTATAAATAGCTTTACTGCTTGCAACTGTTATTTGTCCCGTTCGATAAAGCGAATCGAAATTGACATGGCACTGAAATTTCATTAGTGCGAAGACAGACTGTTTGAAATGGCTTCTCTGTGTATGCAAATAAGCTGGATTATTATTACAATTTTAAGACAAACTAGTGCGATCAAATTACCGTAAGTAATAGAGTGCATTGCCTTAATACATTTAATTGTTTCGAATTGAGCCTCACACTCCAAGACTTTTCTTTATGATGTAAAAATCTTTATTATGTAAAAGTACTCTATTATGAAGAATTCTTACATAATTACGTAATATACGTAACATCACGCCTGTAATCCCCGAAGGGGTAGGCAGAGTAGTGTGTAGTACACC